>QLOJ01000502.1:0-13660 GCA_003313625.1 Tricholoma saponaceum
GGTGGGAACGAGGTGGGAATGCAGTCGCGAGTAGTGGTGACGCGGCCGCACAGCCACATCCATATTGGGTAGCTATACATCAAAGTTCACCCTGTCAAGAAGGTCACATAGCCTAATGGTTAATTGTGGTAATTTCTGTAGCACGTGATCATAAGGTTTAGGGTTCAACTCTTGAGGGTGGCAACTTTTTTATATTTAATAGTAAGGGTCTTGTATACATGGAGTCTATGTGGAGTCTATGTACACTAAACTGGGAGTCTACTACTGGGAGTCCCACTACTCCTTGTAAATAAGTGGAGTTTACTGGGAGTCTACATGGAGTCTACATAGACTTGCCATCAACATGAATTCCATGTTTGGTGAACCCATACTCCACCTAAACTCCATGTAGACTCCCAGTAAACTCCATGTAGTCTATGTAGACTCCACGTATACTTGTGGGGGAGTGTAAAGCCCTCTGGAAATGCCCCAACTGGGAGAAGAGAGGGGTTCCAGTTCAGGAAAGGAATAGGTGGGAAGGGCCAGGTGTTGTGAGCAGGTCCAGATTCATGTGTTGGCAGCGATTCCGGGAGATGACTCAGATGGCTTTCTGCATGGTAGCGCTCTCATCCCCGGTAATCACTTTGTTCATTATACGAGAAGCGGGAGTCCCGGAAACGAGACGAGCTTGATGGCCTTCCATTGTTACGAGATGATGGCCGAGGTCGATTGTCAAGTTCCGCTTGGTATGGTTCCTGGCCTTCGGGTTGATCCCACCTGCTTCTACGAGGAGATGACGACCGAGATCTACCTGGTCTGTGAGATTGTTGGCTCTGGAATGGTGATGGGGATGCTGCAGCGGATGGTCTTCGTCCATTATGTATCCTCCTAGGGGATGGTGACCGAAATCGCCAACGAGGTCCTCTGTACTGTTGGCCACTCTGAGACCGATCCTGACATAGTAATGGTACTACTGACCTAGAGGACTGATGATTCCGAATGGCTGCTGGGCGTGAGGAATGTCGATTGCCATTTCCCTTCATGTCAGGGTATTGTGGGTGAGGTTGCCACGCGCCAGAGTTGGTATCATTCAGGCTGCGCGATCTGGAGACCAACAATTGGTTGCTTGTGCCTGACATGCTGGTAGGTTCAATAACACCGGTTGGGATCCAGCAGTTACTTGCTCTACTCGCAGCAGCACGGTATACAACTTTCGATACAAACTCGCAACCTAAGCGCACCCCGGGTAGCAAAAGTCGGTCCACAAGGTAGCCTCTCAGCATTACTGCCGCGTCGATGCTGGCAGTGGCCAGCCATACCGTCTGTCCAGCCATGGTAATAGTTTGCACAATGTGCGTTATGCTCGGCATACAGCTTGGTGGTAGCAAGTTGAAGAGTGAACGTTCAACAACAGACCAAGGTTCAGACACTGCGAGCAAGGCTATTTGTAAGTATTTTGAGGGTGATTTCGACCCTTCGGACACATAAGAAGGCATTTCACCATCGACGTCAGCTATGATAAAGTGAGGTTCGGATTCGGGAGAACTGAGGGACACAGGGGATCCTGGATCATCACGGTCCACCTCCATGGGGAGCAGCGTGGATGCAGGTGCAATTGGGCTAGAAGATCCATTTAATAGGCCAGGTTTCATTAATGGAGGTGTCCCAACTGAATCAACGGTGACCGGCCTTTCAAATTCTTCATTCGCATCCATGGACACATCACCTGTGATACGAAGTATAAATTGTGAAGGTTGGACCAGGGTAGAACATGTAACTGCAGATCCAGTATGGCTGCCTTCCCCATCCAAGGCGAGTGGATCAGCAACGGGTGTAATGGAGGCAAAAGATGCACCCGGTAAACCGAACTTCATAGTAGAACTTTGAACTTCCTCTTCTTTATCCATTTGCATATCCCTAGGTGGCGCATGTTGTGGCGAAGATTGAACCAGGGTTGAAGGTATAGCAACAGATTTAGCACCACCATGCTCAGAATCCGAGTGGGGGGTACATGGAACGGGCGCTATGACTGGACAAACAGCAACCATCTTTCCTCCTTTCTCGCATGCATGCATCGGCACATCATCCGAATGAAGGCGTGGCGAGGGTGGGACTGGCGCCGAACACGGAACTACATCGCTTCCCGGCACTTCGAAATTGCTGCCGTCGACTTTGCCAGCGGCTACAGTTGCGCCAGATTGCTCCCCTCTGTCTTCTCCATCTTCTAGAGCGTTTATCGAGTGCAGATCATTTGCTAACAAGGTTCTGGCCGATAAATCAGGTACCACAATAGTCTGGGGTATTGAGTCAATTATCTTAGCGTTTGAGGTCGATACCAACGTGTTGGCCTCCTGTACCTCTGAACTGACACCTGTTGATGTAGCGGGGCTAGAAAGGAAAGTTGGAAGTGCCGGAGCCATTTGGACTCTAGATAAATGTAAGCAAGAGGAAAGAAAAGAACTAGCGAAGAGAATGACCTGTTCATAGACATTGTATAAATATTGTCACCTTCATCTGCCGTGCACCTATGACCTTCTTTCCTAGGATCTACATCAGTCCTGCTGTTCAATGGGTGGCACTCGGGGGAAGGTGGCTGGCTTGAGTCATTTTGATCTTTGTCGGTACCTTGCATTGCCCTGTCTACCTCGTCACCAGAAAAGCCTGCTTGAGACACAAGGGCGTTGTCCGGGACTTGCTGAGGGGAAAGATTTGCAAGCGAACTGGCTGAATCGATCGTACTTTCGCCGACCCGTCCAGACTGAGGAGAACCTGGGCCATGCGGCAGCACAACGCTTTGGTCGTGAATGGGCGGGGAAAGGCCAGTTTGCAATGCCAAAGATGTCACTTTGGTAGTGGGGCAGGTATACCTACTTTGTCAGGCATCCGGGTTCGGTAGACCCACCGGGAAGACTTGCGCTGTCTCCAACCCCGGTCGGTCTTCTCCAGATAAACAATAGCAGGTGCAGGCAATCCGAAAATCTGGACATCTGAGGCATATTCAGGAGGCAGATCTATAGCCTTAGAGAAGCTCAATTCGCAAAGGTTTTCTCGGTTGTAGTAGATAAACCTTCTATGCGTTTTTTTCTTCCCAACATTTTTTATAACGGGGTTACTCAGGCTGCTATCTGAAAGCCATTTTGACCACTTTTTACCCAGGGCAACGGGCTGCACGGGGGGTGGTTTCAGCCATGGAATTCTACGAGGATCAAGAATCTGATATTCCAGAGGGGATGCAGTGTATCGAGGATCTTTAGGATCAAACCTCTTCCATGATTCAACATCAGATTCCTCATCATCTCCCGCAACGAAAGTGGGAAATGCGGGCTCGATGGTTGGAGGAGGTGGCATCGTCACGCCTACAATCAAACCAGTCCATCCTTGAGCGGTAGATGTTGATAGCTCACGGTCTCGAGCAACTGGATTCAGACGTTGGGTTGGAGCAGGGAGAAACTCGGTGGGTGTTGGTATAGCTCAGCCAGACTGCAGGGCAATGTGGTCGAAGCCATTATGTGTGGGTTGAAGTAAAAGTACATCCGTACCTAGCAGAAAATCGGGGGAGCATTCGGCAGTTCTGAGGACATCATGCTCACGGCTGGTGAGCTCATGAATCACGAAACATGGCATGCCTTTGCCCATGGCCCATATTGCATCTCGCTCATCCGAACCATTGATCCAAGTCCCTATATAATCCTCACACACTGGTGGAATGGATCCATTGCGTAACATGTCCAAGGTCACCTCGTCAGCTAAAACCGATCTTGCCATGATGAGCCAGGCAGCGCGATCTTTGATTCCACGCTGGATCCTGGCAATGCAATCGACTGCAACGGCAAACGCCTGAATGCGTCTCAGGACAACGATTTCGTCAACTGAAGGGTACAGCGGACGGCTCTCCCACAAATCAGCTCGACAATCTGTGATGTTCGAACAACTAGACATCTCGGCGTTGAGCTAGTTCAGTCGAAACATGAGAGCATCTATCCATTCCGTTTCAATCATCCCTTCTTCCACTGATGTACTCTGCCATTTTTGGTGCAACAGGGCGTATTCTGGGCTTTCCGATTGTCGTTTGAAGCCCGACGCTTGTCGCAGGATAAATCCGCGCCATGGTGTTCGTTCAGACAATAGCTGGGGTGAGACTGTCAGGTCAAATCGTCCGAGATGACCATCGTATCTTTGCTGCATCTCATCTGAACGACAGCTCAGTTGAAAATTGGTAGGAGAAACACCAGGGTAGAAAGCCACTTGGGAAGAATTGGGGGACCATAGTTCCCAAACGCGGTGTCCAGAGGCCACAAGTCAACCTGAATGTTGGCGAAATCGGGGCAGCTTGAAGGGAAGCGTATTGTCAACAAGTGGCAAATGATCGTAACCATGGATGCTGAGCAAATGGGGAGTGGGGAAAAAATGAGAATTGAATCCTTGGTTCATGACTCAAAAATGGGATAGCAGCGAGAATCCGCGCTTGTTTTGGTATGCAAGTTGGATAGCGGCGGAATGGACCCGCGCTTCGTCTAGAAGTGAGTATCTATGCTCAGTAGCAGCGGAATGAGTAGATGTCTAGTAGGAGCGTAGATACGCCTAGATACGCATGTCGAACATGTTTCATGACTAGTAATTCTAGCTCCGAAGTGAAATCGGCATCTCTCGGAACCATCAAATTCCTGATGTTGGCAGCCTGAGGAGGCTACTACTCGTAGTTACTGCATATCTCGACGTCCATCGCCATTCCTTCAATATTGTGCTAACCACCTGCTACACCAGATAGTATACCCTCTCATGTTTACACGCCCCGAGCACCAGCAGATCAGGCCAATCGCTCCTCCATCTCAGCACGTTTCTGCCCAATTCGGGTCAAGGGACTTCCTTCGACAGCTGCAGGGACAGACTCTGGAGAAGGATGGGGCAATATTTCCTACAACACAATGGTCATCAATTCTACAGCTGTTCTGTAGCCAGACGAACTGTTTGACAGACCAGTTCCACCATGTGATGAGTTCGACCTCAGAAACTTCTCGGTCATCTTCAAGGATATCCAGAAGACTAGTGTAGAATCTTTCGGAATCCGTCACAGTATCAGTTCGGGAAACGGACTGGCAGATGTAAGCGCGAAATGTCAATTAAAAATGAAATGTAGTATAGAAAGGAGTCGCGTGGCTGACCTAGCTAACGATGCAGGTGGGATAGAAGTCATATTACGGATGCGGGCATTTCCGGACCATGTTGTCTTGGGCTCATTGTCATCTACAAAGCTCGGAGGGGTGAAGATGTGCTTGTAAGCCTACATGAGTGAAACATAAAATCTAACAACAGCCACCGCAAACTCTTACTTACAAACACAAGTAGCTGGTTTCTCAACAATTTATCCCAAGGGTCGTCTGGATCAAGCAAGGTCAGCATAAAGAAAATATGGCCACTGATCTCCCCGAACATGCATCTTGACGAGCGGCGCCATCAACCAACTAGAACCAGATGGGTTCGAACAACAAACAACATCGAGAGCACAGGCTAAAACATGGCGAAGAGTACAACATGGACTACGGACAAACATTGTTCAGCTTGAGGTTGTTTCAGTTTCAGAAAGTTCAAGAAGATCTTAAAGAAAAAGCAGGTCTTTTCACTTGTCGTCCTAGTTGTGCTGATAGGTTTTCATGAGGTTACCCGGCCCTACAGAATGGTGGGCGCTAGTTGCAGGAGAGATAGTTGAAGCGGGTGTACAGATGTGGTTCAATTTTAATCTTCTAGCAATAACTTAGCATATGTTAATACGAACGTTACCCAAATAGTGTGTACACCTTACCGGAAGAGTCAGGCAAACACGCACATATGCCCATTGCCATGAACCTCGGGACGAGAGCCTTGAACTTGGTGCGACGAACTCCAGCATACCCACTGTCGCCCTGGTATTGGAGTAGGAGAAAGAAGGTTTTCGAGCACAGGCGGGGCAATTCCGTGGAATGTGACATCGGAAGAGTAGCTGAACAAGGATCTGGGCCTCCAATATTTTGCGTCCGTAAGATTAATTAGATCTCGAGAATTCATGGTCACATATGTGATGTACGAGCCCTCTGTCGACAAGCGGCAAGTGATCGTAATCATGGATGCTGAGCAAACGGGGAGTGGGGAAAAAACGAGAATCGAATCCTTGGTTCATGACTCGAAAATGGGATAGCAGCGAGAATCCACGCTCATTTTGGTATACAAGTTGGATAGTGGCGGAATAGACTCGCGCTTCGGTAGAGATGTCTGGTAGAAGTGGCTATCTATGCTGAGATCACCTGAATGTTGGCGAAATCGGGGAAGCTTGAAACGAAGTGCATCATAAACAGAATCCGCGCTCATTTTAGTATGCGGGATGGATAGCAGCGGAATGGACCCGCGCTTCGGTAGGCTAGCGTCGATGGAAAGATATTTCAGTCGATTTTCCCTGTATACCATGCGAAGACCAGATTATCTTCATGCGGTTTCAGGTACTCATGAATGGAAGGACAACGAGGATCAAGAATCTGATAATCGGGGCAGCTTGAAATGAAGCGTATCGTCAACAAGCAGCAAATGATCGTAATCATGGATGCTGAGCAAATGGGGAGTGGGCACAAACGAGAATCAAATCCTTGGTAAATGGGATAGCAGCGAGAATCCGTGCTCGTTTTAGCATGCAAGTTGGATAGCGTCGGGAATGGACCCGCGCTTCGGTAGGCTAGCATCGATGGAAAGATATTTCAGTCGATTTTCCCTGTATACCATGCGAAGACCAAATTATCTTCATGCGGTTTCAGGTACTCATGAATGGAAGGACAACGAGGATCAAGAATCTGATAATCGGGGCAGCTTGAAATGAAGCGTATCGTCAACAAGCGGCAAATGATCGTAATCATGGATGCTGAGCAAATGGGGAGTGGGCACAAACAAGAATCAAATCCTTGGTAAATGGGATAGCAGCGAGAATCCGCGCTCATTTTAGCATGCAAGTTGGATAGCAGCGGAATGGACCCACGCTTCGATAGAGAATACTCATGAAGACTTGGAATGCAGCTCTCACTGGAAAGGTTAAACGTTGACAGTTGGCTGCACAAACTAAGTACGCGTGGCAATCATGTGATGGTCGCTATTACGGTTGCCGGAGAGTCCGACTCGTCAGTGACTCAAGAGGTCTGTTGAATACTGCTACTAGTAGTAGTACCGTGACAGTGCTAGTATTAGTAGTGCTAGCCTTCAAGACAGGAGTATACAGAGTTGTTCAACAAACACAAACTACCAGATAATTTGAATGTTGCCATATAGTAAACGTTCTCTACTGAGTGTAATCATGGAATCTATTACACCAAACCCAATTACTAGATTGTTGCCAAACAATTTGAACAGGACTGCACACCATTCAAACCTTGGCACCCAACATAGGTGCCAGCATACGTTTTCTCGCAATGGTAACCCACGGAAGGTGAGAAGTTGAAGTTGGTGATAATCGAAATCGGAGGGTGGGTGGACAAAATCGTAAACCAGACTCGGAGGACGTTGAACCCGACATGTAATCAGACTGCCGCCATTGGGCGAGAGCTGAGTCAAGACGTTCCTTGGATGCACCCGCCTGCAGTTCAAGGAGACTGACCGCAAGTTTGGCCTGTCTAAGATTTGTATGGAGCTGCTTGTCCTCCATCATCCAGAGTCGAACAATGGTAGCAATTCTAACGGCAGGTCCTCGAGCGCTATGGCGAGAATGAACATAACAGTGTTCATTCTCAGGTGTCTTACCAGACTATAAATGTTAGGCGCAAGATGGCAGACAACAAAGGGGACTCACAAGTTGGCTTTCAGCTACCTTGTCCAGGTTAGATATTGAATTAATTGTCTGTAACACATTGGTGCTCTCGACTTGAGCCTGATCCGTTGCAATTGTGTAGGCTGCGAGAAGGTTCAACAACTTAGGGTTTCGATCTTCTGGAGCCAATGATGCCATATACTATGAAACATCAGCCTGAGTAACCTGATAGAGGTTGATTATGCGGCAGAATTCACCAGAGGAACATCAATATGTTTCGGTAGAGTGGGAACGTTGTATGGCCAATCGAACATATATCGGGCTTCGAAGGATGAGATGCACGATGGTTGTGGTATCGAACCACCATAGAGAGGGGGCGGGGAGCGAGAACGAGAATGGGGATGGGAACGGGGACGGGGACGGGAAAGGGAAAGGGAAAGGGAACAAGACCGCGTTGAACACGGAGGTGGGGTCAAATGTGAATTGTTGCCTCTCTGGTAATCCATCATGAACCTGGGAGGTGAAGAAGAAAAAATGATAGATTATCACAGTATGATCCAAGGTGAGTATACGTATGGCCGGCGGTGTGTACTGTTTCCACAGGTATTGTAGCCAAGAGCACGTTGAAGATATGGTCAACAAATTGTTATGACGTGTTGCACACTCTCAGGCTCAGCGCTCACACTCAGAAAAATCAAGTAGTATCGAGACTGCTAGCAGGCTATGTAGTATGTATGTAGTTTAAGATATCAAGTTTCCTTAGTCCAAGAACAGGTACTGCACACGCTCATCCCCTGTCACCAGCTCTTGCCAATCGTTGGGCCATCGAAATTCTGGGGACAACACCCGTGCGAGGGCTTCAGGGATGACTGTTGGTCGACCTAATGCAGTAGCACCATCAACGAACCTGCGCTCCAGTTCTTGGAATGCAAGAAGGTGGGTTTGCCTTTCAATCACAACCTCTTCCGCCGCAAGATTCTGTCGTTGCATATTAGTCAACCCAGCCACCTTCCGTCCTCCAGTAAGATTGATTGGAACTCTACTGCCACGATATATGGATTGATACGCAGCTACGAACGTCTGATCATGTCATCAGCGTGCTTATTTTGGTGTGAAATGGTTCTGGAAACACACCAGCATCGCCAAGTTAGCAAGCACCTGGTCCAAGGGAGCTCCGGAAATTGCGGTATGTCCCGGCCTCAATCCGAAAAAGTGCTCCCTTATGTCGATGTCTACCAGCGCAATATGGACAAGCGCATCAAAAATCATCAGTGCACCGAATCGAAGACCAACTTCTTGTGAGTTGGAATCCTACCATCACATTAGAAATCAGAATATAAACCTTGTAACCAATAAGTTTCAAACATACGGTGTACCCAAGTCGAATAACGGAAAGATGTCTGAGAAAAACATTGGGGTTGCCCGGTTCCAAGGCATGGATAAGCTGCTCCCTTGTTCCGTACCTGTCTTGCTCTATCCCATCGTCCACGAGTTTTCGAACGAGGGCCGATGTTACGTTCCGTCGTCTGTTGGATAATGTGATAAACTAGAAACAAAATCATAATCAACACCAAATTGAAATGGTGACAAGAGCAGAAGAAATACACACATGGTCTACAAGAGGCATAGCTGGCCTCTCGATGTAGCCGAAGTAATATGGAATACCTGTAGCTGTGGTGCAAGGTTGTTAACATGTAGAAACACAACCAAATAAATCAGACTAACATGGGTCGAAAAAGATGGGGCCTGGTTGATAGGTGGGGTTTGCTCTCGAACGACCAATGGCAAGGCCAGCAAGGTAAATGTGAAAGCAGATGTAGAATTGACACAAGACATTGTTGCTATACCACGGCGCCTGAAGCTCGAAAATGTTTAGTTGGTCGCTCACCAACCTCAGAACTCACCCCCACTCCGACGACTCGGCAGAGGGCCTCTTCAGGAAAGCAATAATGTTTGCCGAAGTTAGTAGGTGGACTGAAATATTAAACCAAAAAATGTTCTGTGGCACAGGAGGGATGATAAGAGGACCACCCTCTGGCTAAAAGTAGTGTTAGCAGGATGGGAGTCAAAAATGATGAAGACAGACGATGCTCAGGGCAAGGTCTAAATCAACTTGCCATGAGTAAAAGCGAAAATAACAACATTAGTTACGAACAATGTGACAGAACCACCATTTGCAAAATTAAGTGCTTCCGGTATGACCCAGTTCGGGGCCAAGATTTCCAGGCCGTCTCTAGGTTGACGGGAGACGGGTCAGGGGCCCATGTACCACGTCCTAATAAATCAGGTGAGGTACCCGGCGTGAGGTGTAAAGGCCCCCTGCCCATCGTCACGGCCTGGGTGATTTGAGGATGTGGGTACAAGGTTGCGGGTGCGGGGATGGAGGTACTTGAAAGGAAGTCAAGAAGGGAACCCGAAGCACGAGAAAAGTTTGGGCTGGTTGGCGTTGGAGGTCTTGTATCTTCATCATATTCTAAAAGGCGAGATGATATGTACGTGCAAATTATTATTATCATAGTACTCACCGACAACACGTTCTTTGAGGTTGACTAGTTGTGTCGACGTCAGCGTAAGCCATTTGAAGTGGGCTTGAACCAGTGGTAGTTCAACACTTACCCTTTTCTTCATGGGTGAGCCCAGAAGGACCCGGGGCAGAGTGAGTACGTAGATTCATCGCGGCAGCATTGAGAAAAGGGAGCACCTTTGACCGGATATGATCATGATTTTCTCGCAAGACATCCTGTACGGTCGGGGTGTATTCTCCCATCAAGATCTGCCATTGCGATTCAGGAAATAAGCGGTAAACGACTTGAAGATAAAATTACTGCTTGGACCTCGGGGGAAAACCCTTCTTCTCCATAACTCGACCACCAGGAGGGGTCGTCCATGGTTAAAGGCCGCGGGTTGACTGTGCCAGTATTGACAGCATCTTGAGGAACGATATCCGTAACTCCGAGAAGTCGGTGATGATACGGGAAATGGAATTCGGAGTTATCGCCTGACATGATAGCGGCAGTGGGTACTGGTGGGTACTCGGTGGGGCAGGTTAGACGAACCTACGATGATCCCTCAAGGCTGAATTTATTTACAGTCCCTTGCCAAAACCATTAGTATGTAATACATAGTTTCATGAAAAGGTAACCATTTCACGTACCAAATATCTGGTGCACATGAAGAAGTTCGGCGCCGCTTCCGAGTCATTCGCCAGCAGCACACCTCGAGCCTGAGCGCCACTAGTCACCATAAGTGTGATGGTTGTGCAAGGTCGAAATTACATAGGAATTGATCGAGGGTGTGTTCAATGCTAATGAGATGATCTAACTTAGTTTTAACCCTTGTTTGCTTAATCAGGATTGATGGAAATTAAGTACTATCATTGGCCCAGATATGAAAAATGACCAGATATGAAAAATATTTCTTCGCAACGTTCCTCAAAGTCCATATGTCAATATATCTCCTTGTAAATTATTTTCTATATTGCCCAACATCATGTTGGCTAAAAATCTGTGTACTCAGTTTTGCTTTATGAGAGGGAGGTAAAATGGAGGCAAAATCAAACTATGAAAGATGCTCGAAAATGGCATTTTGTTCTGGTTCATATCTAGGCCAATGATAGTAGCCCTTAAGGTGCATCTAGTCTAGAAACTATACTGTATCATAGGTTCACAACTTGAATCGATCATCGATCATCAGTTGCAGATTAACTTCAATGGAGAACTCAGTGCTTGGGACCTGATCGACGATGAATCTCAGATTCAAGTTCTCACCTCGGACTCCGATCATCGTCTTGAATTAGAGTATTCAAAGGACCACTCTCCTACCCCAACTACGTAACCCACATTTTGCATGACTACAATGATCGACAGATACAGACAGATACCTGTCCATGACACGCTATTTCCATGCAGTACTGACTACCATATTCGACTTTTTGGAACTTCGATGTCCATTACCTTGCCCCGATGGGGATAGTTCACCCAAAATGAACCCGACAAGTTCGCCACAATGTTGCACAAACGTGGTATTCATACAAGTTCCGGGTTTGACCCCGGATTATACCCTTCGGGCATCATGCAGTAATCTGTCCATTTAACCGATTACTATTTTCTGGTGTAAGGTCGAGAATAACAGCTGACTTTTGGAGATGACGAAAGTGAGGCCTGGGTTGGATTTTTCTTCATGCGGATTTTAATTGAATATCTCTGGGCTCTGGCCTGGTGTTTCCACCCAGATTTCCACAACTTATCACATAAAATTTTGGCGGTAGAGTGGCGGCAAATACCAATTAGGTACACTCATGGCCAGACTACGTACAAGTAATAGCAAACTTCAGATATATCATGGTATTGTCTTCTGGGACAGGGCAAGTTTTCGAGTCCTTGCACACTTTCAATGGGCGCTGCCATCAGGAGATCACGTGATTGTACCTAATCTGAGTGAGACAAATCTAGATACAGCTGATTAAGAAACGATATCACACTAAACAAAAACAATGCTCATGGCGTTTGTTTAAACGTTTACTTTTGGAGCGGTGCAAACTTCAAGACTTGACCAAATCGAGCAGGCTTGATGACGGTACCTCAACATTCCTGTGTTCATTGTATTTGGAGCTGCTCCACTTGTAAACAAAGATGCTTAGCATTATATTTGGAAAGTCACCGGTGGTATCGTGGCCAAAATTCACCGCCTTCCTGACACGAGCTTCCACAGCCCACGTATGTGCTAATAAGGTTACCATGATGACTTATAATGATTTTTAGGTTTTTTCGATTGTATAATATAAACATACCCTAAGCTGAAACAAGATTTTTGAAGGCGATGTGGATTTAGAGACAATCGGATCAGTAAGTCAACTCCAGATCAGGTTCATGAAATGTGGAGGGCATATGGGAAATGGGAAGTCCGGCGAAAAGTCCGTCCATCCGTCTGTTGATCAGTCCGTCGGCATGTCGGCAGACTCCTGCAGCCTTCACCATCACCATCGCTGCCAACATGGGGGTATTTCGACAGCTTGAGGATCATCCTGTACTCTGTAATCTCAGTATTTGTTTCTAAATTTTGGTCCGAACTTATCTCTGCCGGACTTTCCAATTCCCATATTTTCTGGAAATGTGGGCAGAAATTTGGTATTATGGAATAATTTTGAAACACCTAATTTTTCTAAATTTTTCAAAAAGTCACCCAATCGCTGTCTATACAACCTATCATAGAGTGTATTCGCCACAAAATGCTTTGCCCTCAGCCTCAAAAGCATGAAAAATTGCTGTTTTCGATGTGTGAGTACTCTAAGTAATACTACTTTATTGATTGATTATTGAACCGTGACAAGTGAAGCTTAGTAAGGTAATCGTGACAGCATGAGTCTTACAAGTAGCTCACTCACGGTTATGCTACCTCTCACCCATCATGACTATGCATACCTCTGTACATTAATTCGCCCCTCGATACTCACCTTGCGTCGAAACATTTTACCATCTTTTTGTTCTTCCTCACCCCCAAAGTTCTTGATGGATTCACCTCCTAGGGTTTACCTGAGAGACCACAGGTCGCAATTGGCCTCACCTCCATGTTCAATGCGTTCCCGTTCCCGTTCGCAACTGGCCTCACCTCCGTGTTCAACGTGGTCCCGGTCCCTTTCCCGGTCCCTTTCCCGGTCCCTTTCCCGTTCTCATTCTCGTTCTCGTTCTCGCTCCCCGCCCCCTCTCCATGGTGGTTCAATACCACAACCATCGCGCATCTCATCCTTCAAAGCTCGATATACGTTCGATTGGCCATACAACGTTCCCGCTGTCACACCCCAAACATGATTTGGGTAGTTTCCATGAAGAATAGCGCTTATAGGGCAAGCATCCTTGCTGCAGGACACTCCCCAAGGTCTGCTGACAAAGCAGAAGCTTTGCCCTCATTACCATTCCATCGGTT
>QLOJ01000510.1:0-12916 GCA_003313625.1 Tricholoma saponaceum
TGATACATACGACAACTTGTGCATTATGCCACGATACCCCCACCTGGATCGCTATCTTCTTCGATGACGATTGGGATGAGGTTCAAGATCATACTTAGCACCGCTCTCTGTTCAGCCTCAACATTCTCGCAGTTCCAAGTCCGTCGATACACCCAAAGATCGCTCGAGTAAAAACAATGGAAGTACTTCTACTTCACCTTTTGTGGCAATTTTCACAACGACTCAGTGGACGGGACGCATCCCTAGTTCAAGCCTTTCGACTCTTCGAGTCATAAATATCCCATGTCGCCACTCGCAGCTCGCTGTTGCCAAGCTTGTTGATTGGCGCAGCAAGGGATGATCCATGATTTGTTAGATCGTACAATCGCGACTCTTTTCAACTCATTTGTAATAATCGAAAAAACATTCATGAACGCACTGGTTCCTAGATCTAACTTAGAATTTTCCTCGGCATAACCCCAAGCCACACGTTCTGCGATGACCTCACAAGCGAGGTACGACCACAACGGCGAATCGTGTTCCCCATTTATAATCTCATCTGGAGTCGCATGGCCCCAATCTATGGGTTTTGACGATCGGTAAAGTCATAGAAAAGAAGCTCGACCCTCTTCCGTTGACAATAGCCCTTTCAAACCCCTGTTTCAGTGACGCTAAACGACCAGGAGTCAGATGAGGTCAATCACGAATGGATTAAATGCCAACGGACGATCAACCGCAGACGACCAGCTACTGGTGAGCACTACCTTGTAAATCTGTGCTTTAACGGCCTGTCGAAGGACATTTGGCGTCCTTTCAACGCTTGTCTATTCACCCTGTCAGTTTAAAGATGAATTGAAATAAAGGCGATGCACACATCAGAAAATCCCTTCGGGCTTAACTTGAAGACTGCGGTGGCCAGAGGAGATGCGCATTGCTGTGTGTATAACAGCCTCACACCTAGGATTTCACCCGTTTTCGGTCAATTGTCATGAGGTAAATAGATTCGAAAACAGAACACCTTTTAGTGCTTCCGTCAAATCGGAGCTGGCTATATTGTCTACCTCGATAGTCTCAAGGTTCGGAAACGACCTTCGAAGACCTTCAACTTTGGGTCCTCGCGCAGCTCTAAAAGTCCGTCATTCAATATTTCTATGGAATGAAACTTTGCAACACACCCTCGGACTTTGTAACCACCTTTCACCGTGACTGGCAGGAGTTCGACAGCAACACAAGAACCCACGAAACCAGAGAGACCGATAACCTAAAGAAACGTGTCATTTATGATTTAACGGAGGGAGAAGGCTTGGTTGATTAAGCATGACACCTACCAAGATTGAAGACATATTTCCTGAGTGCGCAGCTTGCAGGGGATGATTGAAGAAGCCCTGTATGGAAGTAAGTAATTTAGGTTCGCGGTATTATGAACTCAGCTCGTTGATCTCATTCAGTTTCCGTGTAAGGGACCGTGGCCGCAATTGCGGCACACTGCTACGTTGGAGGTCTGCCTCATAGATCAACAGGGACAGTGGTCAATTTCATCCAATCCAGAGAGAGTCAGCGACATACAAATAATACTCTCAAGTTTGTTTCCCGTCGTCGATGATCCGATCGGTTGTTCATGAGAGAAGTTTGCTTGTTTGCTTGATTTAGATCAGAGCTTTACAATACGATGGCGAAGATGCAGGGGCACAGCGGATAATGTGACTGAAAAATTTGTCAGTCAACAAAGTTTTGACTCACCATCGCTGACCGCAATCTGTCATTGTTATCTGATCGCTCAGGCTACTATGCATGAGCGCCGAGCAATGTAACTCCAATGTACGGTCCAACATTATAGGCTGCATAATGACGGCGAGAGTTTCGCTGCACCGATCCAAGTACTGATATTTGGCGATCCAATAATCTACTAATTATTTAGCGACATCACGATAGCTGGGAATTGACATTGAACGCTACCTTGGGACCCCGCCTGACGATCGCGATAATGACATAAAGGAATGACCCTGAGGGCATTCTCAGGTGGCATCATCTTTAAATATGCATAGATGATACCCGGCCAGCAATTATCAATGCATTACAGCCACTAGGACTAAACTCACGGCAAAGGTATGGTGCGTCAGTGCCTTCAGAATAGCATCACCGTTTGGTCAATCCGACCTGCACATTGACTTCCGCTCAAGCTCACTGCTCGATGACTGTGGCACACGCTGAAGATGTCTTGTCGAAGGAATGCAGTCAGATGAGCCCGTCACCAAGCGTCCATGCGTTATACCAGAGTAGCACCTTGCGATGTAGTGGCCACAGGTGCGATCAAATCCACATGGTCCATGGGACCGGCCCGCTACTACCATGCGGAGACCTCGCCTGGTCGTTTGTGTCAATATCTCTGGGTTGCAGGGAAGCGATGAGCAGAGTGGCACCATAGGGAGAACTATCTCGTCGACCGGAACCCGCTCAAGAGAGTCCATAGACATTGGGGCGACATTTACGAGAATGATAGCGAGCACAACGAAGAGCAAGATAAGGTTTAATAGAGGTAGGCGCGGGTATACAAAGGATCTGCATAAGGGTATGCAAATTCCATTCATCCACACGAAAAAAAGAGTTAAAAAAAATAAAGTACATGAGTAATTTTTCTCGAATCATCGAGGTACCGTCGTTGTACGGAAACTCACATATTATACCAGCTCAAGAACACGGACATCACCAAACAAAAAGCCCATATTTTCGCGTCCACCTCTTCTCACAAATCCGAAATCCCGCAGCGCAGCACTCGATTATAGCCAGCAGCAGAACCCACACATCCACATCGACAACTCCTAACTTACGAGTACTCGCTCCCTCCTAGCCGGGTCGAGATACATATCCTAGTCCCAGTCCTAATTGGGGATCGTCATAATCGAGGCAGTGGTGTGCGAGGACAACGGGAAGTAATGCAAATTTCATCTATCCAGAGCATCACGAAAAAAAAAAGGGAAGAAAGCTGTTGGAAGAGGGTATAAGTAATTGCGCTCGAATCATGGAGTCACCGCCATCGTATGGTAAACCCACATACATGTTATGGCATCCGAAGAACACTTGCATCGCCAACTTGAAACCAGCGCCCATCCAACTCATCCAAACTCGGAACCACAAATCCGAAATTCCTCAACTCAACACCAGCGATGGAATCCACACATCCACATCAACAGCTCTCAACAAAAAACTCCTCGTAGGAGTACTCGTTCCCTCTATGACACCACAGTGCAGGTCAAGATGAGCCTTAATCGTGGATCGTCATAATGGCGTACGGGGACATCTGGGCGGAAGTACGTCGTCTTGCCGAGCTTGAACACGAGGATAGCAGGTAGTTCTTCTGTAAGCCAGAGAGATTTCATTAGGATCGCCTGGTAGGGTACCAATGAGCCTAATAGATCGAGCATGTTCTGGAAATATGGGAACGTGGAATATGGAACAAAGGAAAAAGGAAATGACACAGGATGCTTCGTCAGCAGATCGTTATCTGAAGAGATATGCTTGAATGTACAGTAAGCAGGTGAAGTCGTCCAGGCCTTAGATGAAGAGGAGGAACGGATGAAGTTCGGGTAAGTAATAGAGAGTCAATCCACATGACAAAAACTCTAGTCCTCAGGGTCCTGGCGCCGTCTCCTTTTTTGGCTGTCAGAAGAGATCACTTATAAAGGTCGTCAGCTTCTTAGTTCTGATGATATAGGTGAAACCTCACTAAATGGATGTCACTGAATCGGGAGTCAAAGCGAGCAACGGGAAGATACATAATACTGGATTGTAGTAGGCAATTACGAAGGAGAGTCGGAGACAGGAAAAGAGGAATGGTCGAGCAAGCTAGGAGAGGTATATAGATGATAAAACGGTGTTGGAGGTTGAATAAGACTCAAGAGTTTGAGAATAAGGAGGTCCGTAGATGTCGCTTCAGAGGATGGCGAATTTGGTCGTTCGACATAACGACCCTTATCGATAGAGCTGTCAGTCATGGTAGCTTCCTCGGCTTCCACTCCTCTTCATCATCCACCATCCACTCAACCTCACCCTTGAGAACCACACATAACGTCACCAGTCGGCGGTGTCCCAAGGCAAGTTTATATGCGCATTTCAAGATAGTGAGGTATTCCTTCTTCACAACCAGATTCAACCGACGATGCCACCAGTGATCAAAATTTGGGTGGATTTTTTGCCTATACACTGCGAGAGGCTACTAAGGGACTGGGAATGAGACTATCGGTCTGGAGATCACTGATTGTATCCCATACATTGTACTGATACTGGATTCGTTAGTATTACAGGCCGTTCAACTTGAACTTATTCGTGTAACTCACATTCAAACACTACGGGAGATCATGCCGATAATGTATAAGGTGAGCACTGTAGTGATGCAGAGATATCGATATCGATGGCAGTGACTAGTCGTTTTACACGTTGATCGTCGTGAAACGTAATCAAGTTGTGGTTGTGGACGTTGCCCATCACAACAATTAGAGCTTCTTGTCATCGACCATGATACCCACCCTCACATTTTCAAGTTGATTTTCTATGGGAATTGTTTACTTGGATCTGCTTCTACTATAAGTTTTCAGTTTCTGGTTCTCTAATCCACGTCATTGGGGTATAACATGTTAACATGTGCGGCGAGTTGCCTCGTTTGAGCTACCTTTAAGGGAATTTATAGGTTCAAGATTCAGTGAGTCGGTTGTGGTTTCAGTATGACCTGTGGGCTGAACTCGACCATGAGGATGTGGAGCGTACGACCAAGATACTCCTATTTCTCCACTGGTCACTCGCCTGTCCTGGCCTTCGTCCGGTGATATTGGGGAATTGAATGTTCCACGTCGTGGCACACTTTATAGCGATGAAACCCTGGACCCATGGTTTCGGCGTTAATGGCCCCAACTATGGATGCGAAGCGGGTCAGCCGATTTGTCCCCATCACCACTATACCTGGCAGGATGAGCAAGAGACCCTCAAGTATCCAGGTATCATTACCTTATTCGCATTACCTTATTTGCCTACGGCCTCGTGTCGCACTTTCTCAGTTCTCCATGTTATCACGACGCCGTTTCAGCCTATAGTTCTCGCCTACGAGGCGGACACATCCGTTGATTCCGATATCGATGAAAAGTTGTCCTCGAGATCAGTAGGATGATATGTCCTTCTAAATCCCTGGGATCCATCCAAGGTTGCTCTCCGTTATTGGCCAAAAGGTGTAACCCGACCCCGAGAGGCTCCCAAAACAGAAAGTTGTTTGCTGGAAGGAAGCCCAGAAGAGCAAACCATTGCTCCCTTGTACAATTGTACACTTCTCCAGTAGCAACAGTCGTTGATAAAAGCAAGCATTCGCCGTCGTCCTGCATTTGTCATTCGGTGCATACCAAACGTTCCAGGATTAAGCCACGTGGATAGATTCAGGCATGTGGGATTGGACCATCAGGCATGTTATGCGTGATCGAGATAGTCGATTGATTGGATTGCCAAGAATTGATTGCATTTAGGTTGAAGTTACGGTTCATGTCATCACTTGGGCATTGTCGAGTAGTGATGCAACCACCACCCCTGCAAAGCATCGCAGTAGCAGCACTTCAGGAACACCTCGCCAAGAAATTCTCTTCGAGGGTTCAACGTTCGTACGTCACGCGTCTGAGACTCTGAATTCAACGTATCTTGTTCAATGTTGGACTCATTCACTCCGGATTGTCACCATCTGGCACTCAGGTAGTAATCAAATAATGTTTACGCTGAACATTTCTAGCGCTTACAGAGACGTAGGTTCAGTAAGAACATGAACGAAGGTCCGCAAGTCCCTTGTCTCGATAGGTGAGTGGTTTAACCTCATAAAATAAAGAGGTCATTTCTATGGAGTTCCATTCATGTGATCGTAAACTGAATGATCCCCAAGTCAACGGCTCTGAATTTACTGATTCTGGTAAATCATGAACCGAGTTCTTTCCGTGCTATTACGCCATGGGTTCTTTTTCAAGGCCCAGCGTTATTTTCGGAAACACCTTCCGTCTGTGACGCCCACTCCCATGATAGTCCACGCGGCGCTTGCAAGCTATGCAAAATCATTCTAGCGGCGGTGCCGTCAATATCGAAGTTATTTCAACCTCATGCGCAAGCTTTCGTACTCAAGTCCAAAATACACGTTCAGGTTGACCACATTTTGATTAGGCACCTCCGGTCACTTACAATTTGAATTCCATTGGCAGTAGCAAGTTCCCTCCCCTGACTTTAGCTTTGACATCTCTTCATTGGTTAAGCATGTACCCTTCCCAACCAGCTTGGAGACCTTGAAGGGCTCAAAGGGCTTGAAGGAATATCCCTTGTATAAGACAGCGCATATCTCGCCTGTGACAAAGTGACCCAATTTAGATCCCCCGCAACTAACGGAGGAATCAGTCATTCGATCTAGGATGGGTAGTAGTATCAGGAAAGTACACACGGAACCAATGACTTTTTGGGGTATGCATTTTGCACTTCTATCCAACCAACTACTGGCTTTTTTTCAGGGGATGGTAGGCCGAAGAGCGATTGAAGGAATAAGAGAGTACCGAGCACGAGGACAAGAGTTTTAGTGAGCATTATCGGTGAGTTCTGGTTCAATGTAAATTAGAAGGAGAAACACAGAATAGTCCAGCTACTTCTGAAGTGGGGAATTGAACAAGTCAATCAAACCAATTTATTTATACGTCCTACATTCAAACGAAACGACCGTTGACACGAAGAAGTCGAGAACCGGCCGGGTGCGAGGGTGGCGCGCTGGCGGTGATAGATCTTGAAATCTCATTTCTGGTCTGTCCAGGGGCTTTTGGACTAGCGCACGAGGTAGAGACTTGGAGCTCGATGTATGTACTCGAACACTTGAACACGTTTGCAGTGGAACGTGTCCTAGATCATGATCCTCTATGCCATCACTCAGGCTAATCGGCAGGCAATCCCTGTGTACAATGATCCGTTAAGATAAATTAGTCATCAGGAAAATCTAGAAAAAACTTAAATAGGCTTAATTTTGATCACTCGTTAAGCATGAATACTAAGTTGTAACGTCAAGTATCCAGGGGTCAAGCTATGCTAGTGATCACAATGGCCCAGCTCAGGGCTGTCGGGCTGCTGGGCTGGGCCTTTTTTGGGCTGGCCAGAGCCGGTAAATCGGCTCCCAGCTCAGAGCTGCCCTGAGCAGCTTTGAGCTGATAGAATACTTCCAAAAAGTTCTGCAAGTGGTGGGCCTCTAAGAACACCAAAAAATACTAAATATCCACTAGTATGTGTATTTCCAACATTAATTTGACCATACATTGGCATGCCCAGCCAACAGAAGCCAAGCGACTACCTTCTGCAATGTTGTTTGGTTGACTTGGAGTTGATGCCATCATAAATCTAGCCAAACAATGTGGCATTCATCTCACATGGATGGTACAAAGTGTTCTCATCCATATTTATTGTACAGAATACTTTGTAGTTAGTCTAGAAGTGTGAATGGAGGGTTGGGACACCACGTAGTGCATCTGGCCATCTTTGGGAAATTTGGGACAGCTTAGCTGGCTCGGAGCTTGCATGGACTCATCCATGACTTTAGTACCATCTTCAATGCATAGGGCTTGAGTATGCAACCAGTAGCTGGACCTGCAAAGCCTGTGGGTCGGATCATTGATCAAAGCATCATCGAGCATGAGACACAGGTGTTAGTATACTGCAGAGGATGAGATGAATCGAGTCGGACCCATCAGACCATGTCTATATATACTAATTAGTTCCCACCCTGGTTAGTTAGTCTCCCAAACGTTGCCTTACACCTCTGGCAAGGGCGGATTTGTGAGGTGAAATATTGATAACATATTGTTAGTTTCAACAACCGCATTTTATTGTGTCAAATCTATTGTCTTATATAGAATATTCTATTGAATTTGGTTGCGAGGCATTTCCCAGCAACATATTTTGAATACAATTGTCATTCATACCAGTCACGTGACCTATTGCCAGCCAATCAGATTCCATTCCAATGAATATATTTGAGAGGGATATCTAAAATCTGTTGCTGAGATTTGCCTAGCGACCAAATTCAATAAAATATTCTACATAAGACAATACATTTGGTGCACAATAAAATGTGGTTATTGAAACTGACAATATGTTATCAATATTTTTGCCTCACAAATCCGCCCTTGCCAGACTCGGAGGTGTTCAAGTTAATAAAGAAATTCGACCCCGGGTGCATAATTCTTTTTATGGAACCCCCTTGATGCCTACACACTGAGTGAACGCTATTCACCCAGCACATTGTGATGCATCACGTGGAAAAAAATAACAGCAAATTCAACAAACAATGGGCAATTTTATCGCATTGGAGTCGTGTACTTCAGTTTGGGTGTTCAACAACAGGAAACCAATTTTTTTGTACGTAGAATACAATATACAAGCTGTATTATGCATTAAACAGTAAATTGTCCTGTAGATATCAAATATCATCATCTGAATCTAAGATCTTACCTCGGATTTGATAACCCATGGTGTTCCGTGAGGTCTGTGCAGCCTCACAATCACCAGTGCGGGCCCAGGTGCGTGGTCGTCATCTTCCTGTCTTCTCTACATGTTGAACATCCTTCACCAGACGACTAACATCTGCTCCAATGTCCTGGGACACAATGCTGTTGATCCAGATCCGATTTTTGTGTGGGAGTTGCGATTGGATAATCTTGGCTGCCTCGTCAAGCTCGTCTGCCCATATTGAAAGTGCATTAATCTTGATTCATAGCTTTGATCAGAGTGAGTAGCTGTTCTGATGATTATTTGAGTAATTGACGTACTTCTTCCTCAAGATCACTCTCATCCCCATCATTGAGAAGCCCTTGTACCTCCTCCATGTCGTGTTTGGCCGACAATGACAGTTCTTCAGTACTCATCGACATCACACTCCATGGCCGCTTGCCTAGCATCCCCTCAAGATCAAACTCTCGCCATTGGCCTTCCACCAGCATATCTGGATTTCCCATCCAAACATGATTGTCTCCATCGGTGATACTGCCTTCATCTGGATCAGGGTGCTCAACATCCATTGCTTCGATGTCAGATACAAGTGCAGGGTGGCGATAAAGTGGCAAAATGTGGTGACGGACAACTTGACGCCAGAAATGCATGGGGGGAGGTTGTACTGATTGGACGAGGTGTTTGCAAAGGTGCTGGCTGTGGTACTTTTGCTGTCCACAATTGCATGTCCACATCGTAACATCTGTAACATAAATATTCTCACTGACAGATGCTTCCGTGAGCTGTTTCCAAGATGACTTGAAATACTTTTGATAGGTTGAAAGCGGCTTTGAACAACCCAAATGATGCGTGTCTTCAAGGACTTCTGCGCGTGCAATGTACTCGGGTGTAACTTTAGTAATGAGAATCCAGACAAGGAGATTGAGGCAAGGTCGAAGCATGTGGTGTAGGTAATTGTGCTTTAACTGCTTCCAGAAGTTTTCAGTTCCCATTGTTGTTCGCCACCGTGATATGTAAGGAGATGTCGAGCGTGCCCAGAGTTTCCACTTGCATGGAAGATACCATGATGTCCAAAGGTACCCCCACACTTCCCGAAGTCCCCGTTGCTGACAGAACTGATACATTTCTAAAACTGCACGCTTGCAAATTTCTGTTGCACTGCATGGGCCCTCGTTCCATTCAGAAAAAGCTGGATGCTGACAGAAGTGTTTCGTGAAGAGACGAAGGATGGGTTTTCTGTGGGGTGCTGGGCAAAACACATATGCGAGGTCCTTCACTCGCGTCTCGCCCTCTTCAAAATCCCATTCTGGATCATCTTCATCAGCCTCATCCAACTCGGACCCTGCACCTGAATCAGAACCAAGCCATTCATCAAGTTTGTCTATCAGCTCGCCCCCCTCATCTGTCATCCCATCAAGATCCACCTCAACACCCTCATTACTTGATGGAGATGGATCAGAGTCAGTGGTGGGTAACTGGGAAGGATCGGGTGATAGTCTGTCCACTGAGGGTATATTGGGTATTGGGATTGGGGGAATTCAGATGGTTAGCTGTTCCTTCAGAGGCATATTGAGTGTTTGCAAGACTCCGTTCAGGTGTACCACGAGTTGAGGTATTGCTTTTGCAGCAACATAATGCGTTCCAGGCTGTCAATTTCTGTTATAATGAATTTTAAACAATAGGTGTGCAGACAAACCTTATCACCAGATTGATGAGCTGGAATGAATAATTCCTCGATCCAGCTGAACTCGGCTTTTGCAACTTTGACATTATAGGGTGCTGGGGCATGTCGTAGGATTGACAAGCGTGTCTTGACTGCTCGAATGGCATGCCAATAGCAAAGCTGATGCTTTGCATCCAGTATGATAGCAAGAAATGAATTTATTTCTGACCAATCCTTATCCGTAAGTGTAAAAATTATCCGCAAATGCCAATGATCGTTGATGTATGAAATGAAATGGCTGAGAAACCGTTCTTTGGCACCCGGCTCACCAATGTTCGACTGAATCAGGAGATATCCAAGAGGTAACCCTGACCCATAGATTTCACCGAGAAGTGCAAAAACTTCGAAACGCGCTCCATTTGTGTTCCCTGGCCATTGTCACAGTCAGGTCAGCTTGTTATTTGCAAATGAAATATGATGACTCACATGCAGAATCTAACTGTAGTTCATGAAGACGCCCTCCCCATTGGCGAAGAATCTCAGGTAGTGCAAATGCAATAACTGTGATGCCCTCATCCTGTTCAACAGGTATTGGTTCAACGGTGTACAGGCAATCTGGTGATGATATTTTGAACTCTTGGAGGAGCAGTCATGCTGACTGAACTTCTTCCTCATCCCTTTTCCAGGTACGGCTGGACAATCGTGACCACAATTGATAGATGGATTTACATGTGAAGGATGGTTTTGGATGTTTCTTCAGAATCTCGGTCCAGAGCTTATTGTATGATGTGAAGATTTTGCAGATAAGACCCAATGATATTTACTTACCTGTGTTGGGGTAAATTTGAGGTTACCTTGGACATATTGCTCGACTTCTTCTGGGATATCAATAGGACAATATGGGACATGATCTTCACAGTGCATTAATTTAATGAAGACAATATCAGAAAGGTCAGATAAGGTTATATGTATCCAGCCAGAGCAGTCAAAGGTTTCCATTGATTCTTTATCACGATTTTTGACACCTTCTTGGTGGCTCTTTGATGGGGCATGCTGCCGATTGGTATTTTGGGCACAATTGTACATGTAACGTGTTGATGTGCCCGCAGATCATTTGTGATCATATTTACTCTGGTAACTGATTCAAAGAGATTCATAATTTTGTAATGAAAAGAAGGAAGCATTACACACAGGAACCGATAACTCATGACTTCCCACATCAAATTCACAATGGCATCTGCCCGCTCCCTCCTAACAGTGTAACCTGCCAAATCCTTAATATTCACATTTGCTTCGACCTTGATCACATCTTTCTGCCTTCCCAGGAAAGTCAAAAATTCATTTAGTGGCAAAACGGATAAGCTTTCATCTGACGCATCCTGATCCCCATCAGTTTCAGGGTTCTGAACCTTCTCCAAGTTCTTCTTGGCCTGTCTATTGCCTTTTTTCTTTATTGTGCAAGGAAAACATGTTGCGGTATGTGTTGAAGTATTTGCCTTCAGCGGAAATTGTTCGAGACCTAGGGACTTCTTGCATTTTGCGCACTTCTTTGATCCAGCCATCTCCAAATAGCTATGCGGCGGGCTCGGGAGAAGTGAGGCACGTTAGGTGGGCGTTGACAGGTGGGATCACGAAGTTGATGGATAGGCGCGCATTGCCCTAGTATCGGAACCAGCTAGCCAAAACGATCAACAAGGTACCCATTACAAATTGTTTGTCTCTGTATGTAAATCATGTGATGCGTCACAATGTGCTGGGTGAATTGCATTTACTGTGCCTCTGCTCATCTAGGATTTCATTATTCGCTTCGAGGATTCCTCTTATTGAATCCATATTAGGCAAGGTATCACCTGGAATGCGGCAGATTTATTTTCGAGTCTTTTTCTCCGCACCCACGGGCTGGCACGACTCAATTCGGGATATCAAGATAACCGTCATCACGTACAACAAGTGCCGAACTAAATTCAACATGTTTGTCCTGTAAAATTGATACGGAGAACTAGGATTAAAAGGAAGCTCTTGCATAATTTATATCCTACTAGACCTTTAACGCCCCCGGTTCGTCCTCGACTTCAAATTTTGAAATCACTTCCTCTTCTATCATTCCATCCGTGATGGATATCATCAAACAAGTTAGGAATGAGCACCGAACGTCTCGGGCCGGTCTGGACAGGGCTTCTATGAGGCGCTGCTGGGAATTAATCGACAAGACCGCAAAGACCTTTGAAGCCGTCTTTAGAGACCTTGAGGGAGACATCGCACGGGTGGTAAGCGTTACATTCTATTCCATCTATCATCAGAGAAACCGTGGCATTCTGTATCGATGCGTACATGGGCACAGCTGTGGTAGTAGCCGTGGGCTATATCTCGAGCTTCCATACATCTGTATTGGGACTGCACCTCATACTTACATTCATATTATTTTCAGTTATGCATTTATACCCTCGTCCTGCGCGGGCTGGATACAATCGAAGACGACATGGCCCTTCCCAATGATATCAAACAGTCACTGTTGCGGTCATACCATACTTGCACCATAACGCCAGGCTGGAACTTTGAGGGCTCCGGGCCAAACGAAAAAGACCGGATCTTACTTGTTGATTACCATAACGTCGTCGAAGAGCTAAACAGCCTCACTCCCGAGTTAGTTTATTCTATTTCTCTCCCATTCGTCCTCCTGATCTGTTTTCGTAGATATAAATCTGTCATACTCGATGTAACGAGAAATATGGAAGTTGGCATGGCCGACTATGCACAAGCTGCAAGCGAGAGTGGGGATAC
>QLOJ01000515.1:0-30355 GCA_003313625.1 Tricholoma saponaceum
CTCCTCACGTCGGATGTCGTCACCGCTTTAGCCAAGTGTCCGGATTTAGAGGTTGTTCAGATTACAGATTCCGATCCTTCACAGGAATCTGCTGACTTGGAGAACTTCATGCCCGTCTTAGAAGATGGAGCGTTCCCAAGCATCAGGGAGATAAGCTTCAAAGCTCATCTCTGGAACGCGACGCACTTCCTGCAGTCTGCGTTTCCCGCTTCGCGTCTCCGATATCTTCAGATATGGACTCTAAGGTATGAATCATACGAGAACATAAACGGCTTCTTCGCCGCTGTTGCTGAGGCATGCCCAAACATCGAAGGCTTGGTGCTGTTCGTTGACTTTGCGGTTGAAGGGCAGGAGAACGAACCTATACCCTTTTCAGCACTCGAACCCCTGTTGCAATGCAAGTCTTTGGCTCGGTTTTCTCTTGATGCACCTTCGCCGTTGGATATGGACGACGCCCAAGCTGCGTTGTTAGCTTCGCATTGGCCCAAGATGGAGCTTCTCAAGCTTAATCCGAGTCCAGTTCCACGTCATCCAGAGAAAATCAACCTCACACTCATGGCAATGAGTTCATTCGCCACGCATTGTCCTTCTCTCCAGTTCCTGGGCATGTGCGTGCGACCGTCGGTTGTGCCTGCCCTGGAAGCATGTAGCCTTCTCCCGAAACTGACGAGTTTCAGCCTTAGTCTATCAGACCACGACTTCGACGTTGAGGAGCTTGCACTATTCTTAACCAACGTTTTGCCATCTACATGCAAGCTGGATGGAAGAGCGGTATACCCAATGCTTGCCCGTGTTGATCGCGTAGTTCACGCGCATTTTGCACGAGTCCAGTTGAAGCTGGAGAGGACGCTCGGACTGCTTCCAACGCTGAGGAGAATTCATCGCCAGTATATCGAGAGGCTGGGGACGCTTGAGGACGAAGTTCAGAGACTGAAGACTCGATAGTGACATTGATCATAACCGTTGAAATTCCCCTATCTTGTATTATGTACATACCACTTGGTGACTATTGCAACCTTGAATTAGGGTTAAGGTTTATGTCACACACTTGCTCACAACTATACAGTAGCTTCAGCCACCGTGACGCCACCTTCATGTGTCACGCGCTACTTGAAATTTCAAACGCAATCTCCCCTCAAGACCAACATCCAGCATGAGGTTCGTTGTCGTCGTTCCCTCTGCTTTCCAGCGCACTTAGACAAACCTCGAAATGTTCCAGTGGCAGCAAACTCTCAGTGTCAAGCGTGCGAGGCTCCATCAAGGAACTTCTCGCCGACGCCAATGGCGAGAAAAAACGAAACTTTGTGGAAACCATTGAATTACAGATCGGTTTGAAGAACTACGATCCCCAGCGTGACAAACGTTTCTCTGGAACCGTCAAGTATGTCTTCCCAATTCACTTACGTTGAATTCTAACAAACGCGGGATAAAATAGACTTCCTAATGTCCCCCGCCCTCGCATGTCGATCTGTATTCTCGCCGACGCTGCCGACATTGATCGTGCCAAGCAGATCGAACTTGAGTATATGTCTGTTGACGATTTGAAGAAGTGCGTATCTATTTCATCGTTACGAGCGCCCGCGCCTGATATACGAGAAATAGACTGAACAAGAATAAAAAGCTCGTCAAGAAGCTCGCAAAGAAATACGACGCTTTCCTTGCCTCCGAGACACTCATCAAGCAGATCCCTCGTCTTCTTGGGCCAGGTCTCTCTAAAGGTGCTTACCATCATTCCTATCTATATCCCAACGTTGTGGGTTGACGCCAGGATTTTTATAGCCGGAAAGTTCCCCACCCCCATCGGACACGCCGAGGACCTGAGCAACAAGCTCACGGAAGTACGTTCGACGATCAAGTTCCAACTCAAGAAGGTTCTGTGCTTGGGCGTTGCTGTAGGCCATGTCCAGATGAACGATGACCAGGTTCTAGGCAATGTCATGCTGAGTACGTCTTTCCCTAGCTTGTCATCGTGCTACTACTAATGTCGTCTCTAGGCATCAACTTCCTCGTCTCCCTGCTAAAAAAGAACTGGCAAAACGTAAAGTCGTTGCACATCAAGACCACGATGGGCAAGCCTGTACGGTTATTCTGAGCAGTCTTCATATGTTTGAGGGAGTTATAGTGGTACGGGGAAAGAGAGTCAAAGGGAAGACCACATGGGTGTCCGCAATGCATAACACGAAGCCTCGCACGCTTGGACCAACAGCCTTGACTGGGGAGAGGCTGATTGGGAGCTGATGCGGTGCACTCCTGTGCTTATTTTCCTTTTTTGATTCTCGCCAACAATCTCTACCTATCTGTACTTTCTTCCTAGCATTCATATGCATACATTCATGGGCTAAATGCGTCGTCGTTATCGCCTTGGTTACATCATATCTCTTCAACGCCCACATCGATGTCATGAGTTCTTTCCTTGTGGGGATACTTGCCGTGATCGGCCCAGTGTCTCTGGAACACGATGCAAATGGAAATTGTCCCAATAGTGTAGTCAGGCTGCAGCTAGCAGGACGTGCACTTGGTGCTGATCAATGGACTCTCCGAGTAGAATCGGATCGGATCACCATTATGGTGGCGTACTGAAAATTTATAGACCAAACGCCGAAGAGATTAAATTCCCCGGATCCTCAGCTGTTATCTTTCATTTTATGTAGCGGTTATTGGGAGGCGTATCAGTTTTTAGAGTTAACGTTGTGGGTACGAGACAAATCTTACTAGTATATTTTCGAAAGGCTGGACACCCTCGCATTCGCGAAACCTCCACTAATGCCAATAAGTTAGTACACATCGCCTGCAGACTCTATTAATAGGCGCTCGACATTGCCATATACACAGGATTCACATCAGATTTGCATTACACTACATGGCGGGGCAACCCCTAAAAGAGCGGAGATCATTCCAAGTCTTATCATGATTGATCGATCAAGCAAGCGCGGATCGACCAAAGCAGCCGACTGATTCTTTTGATCGCCTTGAGGACTGCAATTTCACTTATCGCATTATTGTTATCCCGTTCATACATACACACGACTCTGGGAAAAGCGGCTCCACTGGACAATTGTGCTGCTAAGCGCTAAGTAGCTGGTATACTTATCAATTATTCTAAGGTACTAGACTGTCCCAAACTGTCCGTCGAAACTTACAGTCGTTTTACATAGTTACAGGTAGGGTAAGCGTAAATAAAGCGTACCTAGGAAGAGTATCTATCGGCTGGGAAACACTGTGAGGCCTGAGGCTTGGATTGCTCTCGATGCGGTGTGGGAAAATCTGTTTAACGAGAATAGACAGTCACTTCGGACTCTTGTCTTAATATCTCCCAATAAGCTGGAGAGCGAGTCGATCTAGCAAGTCGAATGAAACGCCAGTGTCGACAGGACGGCAATATTACCGCGCTGGGAAACCTCTTTCCATAGATGCTACACGAGATGTGGTGTAATTCCTGAAACGAATTTCAATTATATGTGAAAAACACATTACAAATTGTGTCAGCTCACCCTAATGTGTATCAACGACTCTCAGGCAGTGCAAAGCCAGGGTGCCAATCAACCGGAGAAAGGGGCGCATCTGTCCATGGAGTGCACATGTCGTGAAACCCAGATGAGAGTGAGAGCGCCTGTGCGGAATTTGCGTGATAGTTCCCCTGGAGGACTCTACCATGTTCAAGGAAGTAGTATGACAGTAGGATCTCGGCTTGCATCACATGAACGACTCTGAATGGGTGGGATCCTGCAAGATCCTTCGAAAGATTCCTTCGCGCTTCCCGGAGTAGCATGTTTTCATCAAAGCCGTAGGTTATACTGAGCGCTGGAGAGAGATATACAGCCCATAGATAAACTGCATTCAGAAGGGAGGGTGTGGGGCGAGCGTGGTTGCCAATAGGAAAAAGGCGCATGAACTTCTCACGAAAGCATTCGGCATCGATGAAGAAACCACAACGTTGTGTATCCGAAAATAGGATGTCCAACCTGTTCAAGATAAGTAAGATTAAGAAGGTCATGAGAGTCGCGGTGGTGACGACGTACACAAATCTCCGAGCTTCGAGCGGGGGTTCTCCCATAGTGGCGCTACTAGATGTTGAGGCTTGACTGGAAGAAGAGGATGACGAGCTTCGTGACCTAGAACGGCTAGAACCTGAGCAACGAAATATGAGTGCCGAAGTACTGATGAACAGCGGACTCCTTACTCGTTGTGGGGGAAGATTCACGGGAGTAATAAGGATGATGAAGACTGAGACGGCGCATCCTGTCCGGCTTCTCTAGCTCGCTGATACGGGCTTTCACCTCAGTGATCCTTCCGTCGAGCAGCTGCGACAATGTCGGTCCCTCTCCAGGATATTCGCAGTCTTTGAATGCACCACTAGAGCGAGTACATTGGGTACAAATAGGCTTATTCCCATCGCACTTCTACAGGGGCACGTTAGAAATGCACAATGCCGCAAGCGACGGCGGAGATTTACTATTTTTCTGCGTCTAGGTGACGTCAGAGGGTCGTCGGGTAACAAGCTCTTTTCATGCTCACCTGCAGTTCAAGCAAGCCCCCCGCTTTCGCGCGGGTCGTGGGGAAATGAATTCTAATTTTGTGTGCGTCGTCGACATTCAAGTTTGTGTGGGGTAACCGTGACGCGTCGAGGACACTATCCTAGAGTTATATAGCGAGGCTTGCCGATCATATTTGTCATCATCGACAGAAAACGAACTTTCAAGTTCAGATCTCGAGAGTGTCCCAAGGGGCTGGCCCTACAACGAAGCCAATTTCAGGGTCTGTTAGAAGGATGATCGCCACTAGGATGCAGCAATGTTCTCGGCAATGAGTTTTCCGAAGTCGGGATATCGACGACAAATCTGCTCCCGAATTAACCGATGACCAACTGGTAGGTGTATTTTCACATGCATGACTCAGCCGTTTCGGAAAAGTACAGAAAACAGCCTCGTGCCTTGTTGATTCTGTCTTCCAAAACTCTCACACGTAAGTGCTGCGGAGACCGTTGGGGTTCTCCTACTCAGGATCGTGATGATCCTAAAACCTTCGATTGAGCGAATGAGGAATTTCCACCTCATGAGGGTGAAAATTTCGGCTGGGAACCACGTTTTGCTTTAGCGATTTTTTGACAGTATTCTGAACAGACAAACAAAATTTATCGGCACATGGTTTATTGTCTTCCCTCCACAGAATTTTGTCTGGAAAAAAAACCTGATCTTTGGCGCTTTCGATCTCCTGTCCCAACTAAGCTAGCCTTCAGACTGATTTTTCGCCAGGGACGAGGGGTACACAAAAGATTCGCATGAATGAATTAGCTCTTGAAATACACGATGCTAGGAGCTGGAGTACAAGTCAGCGTGAGGAATAAAATAATCCATAACAAGTTTGGGACCAATCTTGGAAAGGTTTGCGTGGTCTGGCGTACCATTTGATATACACGGTAAAACCGCAGCAGGAGACCGCTACCTTGCGTCTGAGCGTGCATAAAAATTCACAGGTTTACGCAAGGTTTACGAAGAAAATCAGAGAACAAAGTGTAGGAGAAGTTGCGGGAGTTGCAAAGAACGAATTTGAAACAGCGGGATCTGACGGGATGGACAGCATCCATCATGATAGTCGTCATAATCACCGAAGCAATGATGGTAAGTTCAAGTTCACAGACAACGCAGAATCATACCGCATCAGCATCACTTCGGGTATGCTCGCATGTTTCTAGATTACAGCCATTTCCCTGCTGGAGAAAGGCTATTATAAGGTTGGGTCGGTGGATAAGAGCAACGGGACTAGACCTGATTGTCAGATACTACAGCGAATATCAGTTTTCGTCCTATACCTCTTGATACAACTCCGCGAGAGATGTTTATGAAAAAATGGTGAGGGAAAGGTGACTGCACAGCCAGCTTTTCATCTACCACCAAACTTGACCGAGACTACGAACAGTCATAGCAATGCTTTAGTGAACCTGGATGAAAATAACCATAACAGCTCAGAAGAAATGACATTTTAGTGTGAATTACTACGCCATACCTTCTGGAGGCTGTACGTTAGGACAAATTCAAGAAACTTGCTCACTTCAGCGTGGCGATTTGTACCGCAAGAGGCTTAGTTAAGCGTTGGCAAGACCTCCATACAACAATTACTATTTCCCAAAATTAAAAAAAGCAGAAGTCGGTGATAAAAAGAGGCCTCATGACGTACATGATGCCATGATCGACTCGGAGTTCATCTAGCTAGGTATGTAAGACGGAAACAATGAATCAAACGTGGGGTACACATACTGCGGCGGTAAAGGCGGGTAATATTGTGGGCCGGATATGTTTAATCAACAAGGCGATAACAGCGGTCTACAAGTTAGGTTAACAAGACCCAAAAGGAAAGGTGAATATTCGAAATGCGAATAGACAGTTTCTGCCAGGCCCCGCAGGCATGAAAGCTCTGCTCTGCAGAACAGAGCAAGGTGACCAGAATTAATATACGTCGGAATGGCGGACCAGAATGTCGGTGAATTATCTCTCGACAACGATTTCTGGCATAAAAGACCATGAGGCACTTCCACTATTTCATCGTACGCGACTACCTTCAAAGAAAACTGGTGTTCAGCGTTCGCAGGTCTATTCGTAGAAAAACACGCAATTCCCTTACTATTCCCGTCCAAGGCTATTGACGACCATCAATGTCATTGGGACTGGCAGTGCTGAACAAACCTGATAAAGGTTGAGACCAACTTCTATCAGCAAGTATGAAACCGGGAAGACATGGAATATCCAAAAAAATACGTAGCACAGCTCCGGTTGCTGAGGCCTGAGGCCTGAGGGCTTGGTTAGGCCCGATGTGGGCATGTAAATACCACTTGCCACGAATCGGGATATTAGCCTTCTCCGTCACCGAGACGTCCGCGGTGTGTTCTCTTGTGCTCTTGGCCCTATTCATGCCTGCACACGGATGTCAAGCGCTGTCAAGTATTTCCCAACGATTAGCATGCCGCGAAGCCGCCTCATGTCATCGATCATTGATCAGGCTAGTACAAGGAGACTATCGTGGAATCTGCTGGGATCTGCAGTGTGTCCGAGTCAGAGAATGGCTTCTGCGAATCTGACGGAGTAAAGATAAATATGGGTTGGTCCTTGAAGAGATGATGATGGTGGCTGTGTAACCAGCAAAACCAACAAAGACACGCGATGTTACTCCGGCTGCAATTGCTAATTATGTATTGGCAACGCGTCCACGGTGCCTTGAAGATCCATCAGTCGATTCTCTTGGCGAGACGGGAGTCCAGAATTTGGAAAATGTTCACCAAACCTCCTGGTATGTATGTAAAATCCGTGATTCTACGTCTCCTATGCGTATACTAACAACAGTCCCCATACTGTCGGTCATCAGGATGACCTGCTCAACTTCGAGAATCGCTGGCTGAGGTGCATATTTTGCTACTCATTTCGCGGGGGTTCTGCGATTGGCCCAGTTCTTTCCACGCGGCTGCTGTTGTGAGACCACTTCTCCAACGTTGACCAATTTGATTCTTCGTGAAGGTGTTCCATTGATCATGAAGCAGATCGCTCTGGCTGGTTATACAGATATACGGGGAAGCGTACATCTGTGGATGGCTGGTGTAGGTTATGACGAGTTCTGGTGTTTCTCGGTGTGTTAGAGAACATACCTTCTGCAGTTGTTAATTTGGTGTTAACGTTAAACGGCGGATATGCCTTTGTTTCTCCGAGAAAGAAGCAGCTTTGGTGTCAAAGAGCCCTTCGGTCATTAGATGAACCGCTACACGTCTTGGTTGTTTCGCGGGGGTTCTGCCATTGGCCCAGTTCTTTCCGCCCGGCTGCTGTTTCTGTGAAACCACTTCTCCAACGTTGTCAATTTTGTGAAGGTGTTTCAATGGCGGATATGCCTTCCTTCCTCCGAGAAAGAAGCAGCTTTGTTGTCAAAATGATCTATGTGCGTTTTATTCCTCAGAAATATGTCCATTAAATCAGGGTAAGTATAATTACAACATGTGAAGTCGATTGTTCACTCTGCGGCGTAGTTGCTAGTCTAGCGTCCAGCACATGCTGCCTGCCGTCAGCAGCTACTTCTGTATCGCCTTCGGACTGTGATATCAATTGCCAATTGTTATTATTCGTATTTAGCTGAATGGAGATCATACTAGATTCGATGGTCTATGAGGCTCAAATGTGGTCAAAGATGCGGTGACTGCAAAATTATGCCGCACAGGATTCCTGAAGATATGCCGAGTAAGTATTCACCCTGTTTCGAACTTCTGAACTGCTCTAAAATCAATTGCTGCTGATAGGAGGACGGTCTGTGGACTGTGGATTTTAAGGTTTTGGGTGGTTCCGTGTTCCAACTGTGATAGAATACGCAGTTGGGATGTATCGCGTTCCTGTTTCTACTACTGCAGTACAAGTTTGGTTGACCCTTCAAGAATCCGAATTCGCGAAGTACTAGTGCCGCAGTACACGCTGCTGGTGGTTCAAGTAAAATAAATTTGGGTACCGGTTGAGTACTAGCATTTTGGTACCGAATAACCGAGGAATGCTGCGGCTTCCTTCCCTACATCAATGTATCAAACTACATGAACTCTGCACTGCACACAACTCATTGCAGAATTCTATATATATTCAACAACTTACCACGCTGTGCAGATCACTGATTGCCAGTTTTGTGAGCACAGCCACCATACGCAGTTTGAAGTTCAAGCTCCTCGTCGTCTCTGACGTCGACGAGCATGAGCCGCTACACCATGCTCTCGCGGCGGCAGCGGCTCCTTCCAGCAGCTGTTATGGTTTGTGCCCTCACTCTGGGCTACTTTTGCTGGTTTACGTCTTATAGGCGCTCATACAAATCTGTCGTCGCCTGGTCTATGATAGAAACTGACGACTCTGGCCCCGCCTCAAATTCTTCATCTCAACCCACCCTTTCTGAGGCTACTGTGACGAAACCTCAGAAGAAGGTTTTGCTTGTTTCTGCCTTTTATCCGCTTCCCAAATCCAAACACACTGATGCAGAATACACCGACTGGTTACGGCGTTTTCTGGGGCATGTTTCAACCGACATTTATTTCTTCACTACTCCAGAGATGGAACCTCATGTCAGACATGCACGCGATGCGCTATCTTCCAAAGTTTCCAGCATCTCAGGATCGACAGCTTCTTCCCACATACCCCAGCTAGTTATCAATACCACATATCCCTCCCCGTTCTCCATTCCACCTCTCCATCCCCATAAAAGCAAGTACGAAGAGATGCACGCATGGGACCGCGAAAAGGAGCGACATTCACCAGACCTGTACGCTATTTGGAATGCGAAACCGTGGTTTTTGAAAGAAGGGCTGCGGAATATGCGTGCACACGATTTTGGCGACTTTGACTATGCTTTTTGGACGGATGCGGGCTCATTTAGACACGAACACGCTTATGAGGCGTGGCCTGATGCTGTGCGCGTGGAAGAGGTGTTGGAGGCTGGTTTTCAAATGCAGGTCGAGCAATGGAAGACATGGGATGCTATGCGTGATGGTATGCAAGGGGATCACAGGGAATGGGATGCTGTCCAGAAGAAGGAGAAGGCACGGAAAGCTGAAGTCGCCAGCAAGGAAGATTTGTTCTTCTTCCCCGTCTACGAGTTACCTGGAAAGAAGGAGCTGGGGTGGAAGGAGGAGCTAGGCCCCATCGATATCGAATTTAGCGAAGGTAGTTTTTTTGCTTTTCTTCTTTTGCCTTTCGGCGTTTCCCCCAAGTTTCTCCAGTCTCCTTGTCGATGTGGCTAATAATTTTTACCTACAGGAACTTTCTTCGGCGCTTCTCCCAACGCAATATCGTGGTACACAGATCTATTCTACGCATACCACGATCACTACATCTCGACACCACCTCCTTCCTCCGCACCAGCACCCCCCCATCCACATGCCCCAGCAGCACCCAACACTACTTACCCACCATTCCACTTCGTGGGGAAAGACCAAACTCTCATCAACGCCCTCTTCTTCCTCCACCCTCACCGCTTCATAACCGTCATCTCGCCCTCACACCTCCAATCCCCCCAGTCCATCTCCACCTCCGGTCAAGCAAAATACTGGACATGGGCGCTCAAAGCTTTCGGGACGACCTTAAACAACAAACTCTGGGAGAAGCTCCGAGGAAGTAGCGTCGGGGTATGCGGCGACGAGTGGTTCTACTATCAGTACTTCATGGCGGGGGCTGGGGAGCGGAGTGTTATGAGGAGTGTGTGGAGCGCAGGGCTTGGGTGGGTGGAGGCGCTTTTGAGAGGTTCTGGGAAGGGAGAGGGAGAAGGGGAGGGGGGACGGGAGAAAGAGCAGGGATGTCCCCTGTCGCAGGTGGTGACGATTGAGGGTGTGTTGAGGGGCTTGTTTGGTGTGGGGTGGGAGGTTCCGAAGGGAAGTGTAAATGTGAGGCGATGATGGACATTATAGACCGGAGATAGGGTGCCCTTTGCTTTTTTTGAAGTTCACATGTTTAGATGCTTTTGTTGCTGTATCAATATAGTTGTAAGTCATAGTGCTAATTGGATAACCCACGACCTTCTGCTAGGCTCGTAACCATACGATATTGTAAGCATACGAATGCGGGGCCATATTACTTACAATTCCAAATCCACATCTGTCAACCTCCCTCACCTCCGGGATAGTTACCTTGGGGGAGTGGCCACGAGTCTAACCTGAAGCTAGTACGACTCCGAGTCCATTCACGTTTTCGCTCCAAAAGTCGTTGACCACGATCATATCTTTAACCCAGCAGTTATTCTGCTTGTTAGACCACCACTTTGTGCAACCTCTGCCTTTGACAGGTAAGTTAGTACCGGCTCTACTATTGGAAGGAATAAAGCCCAGATATCCTGAGAACAGTGTTCTTACTTTGAAATAGTAGTAATTATATACTGATAGAATCGCCAAATGTTAAAGATATTTGTATTCCTTCTCCAACAAGCTGATTCAAAGATTCTATCGGAGGTGGAGTAATGGTCGCCTCGCGGGCTTTGATTGTGACCGACTGGAGCTTAGCAATTGGATGATCTGCGTCAGAGACAGGCGGTCTCCATCGGGCAGATAACATGTCATACAATCCTGTACAATCGAGCACAAGAGTACTGCAGGCTATGTGAAGATTTTGAAGATTTGGAAGCAGAGGATTGTGGGTTGACATCGAAGCACTCCATGGGTTAAGCATGGCTATGGTGTGACTCGATATGCCGTGACAGTGCAGCTTAAGGTCAACAAGGGAGGGTATAGTTTTCAAGCAGGTGAGTAGTTCATCATCTGCGAGCATAAAGGCGACGAGCGAAAGGCTCTGGAGAAGACACCCACTGGCAGATCGAGAAATGAGTGAAACGAGGGTCATGAAAGGGAAGAGAACAATAGGAATTCCTTGCGCGGTGAAGGACAGGTGACGCACAGCTGGGATAGAAAGGTGGTGAAGAAGGGAAGAGATGGGAACTCTGATATCACTTAGATAAAGGATGAGAGTCTGCACGCAAGGAGCAGTGACAGGAGGAACCAAGCCCATCCAGGGACTAAATCTGAGCCAAAACTGGCAATGGACCAGCTGTGGATTCATGTTCAGAACGTATAGACAATGATTGACATCGGATGAGTTTGTCGCAAACCCCATCAAGTGAGCATTGGGAAGGATTAAGGTCTCTGGGGGAAAGTCGACGACTTTGACTACACGAAGCTGTGGGGCAATGCAAAACATAAAAAAAGGTCCACCATGATGGTTTGGATTTGAGTGCTGGAGACGCAGCGATATGGCTGTGAGTATGGGAACCCGACCTTGTACGGGGCTGAGAGCCTCGTAAAAACATGGAAGGAGATCAAAACTAATCTGACACCAACGTTCGGAGAAGCGTGAAATGATCCCCATGATTTCCAACATAGCAGTTTTATCGTCCAGGGAAGAATTATGACCTTTGATGCTGATAGAAAGTGGACGTTGCCCCGACCTCGACAACCATTCATCAAGCAGGGATGCATATGCAGTGGGTGGATTTCTTTCAAAATCCATAGAAACTGAGCTCCACAGCCACGGCATTGACCATGCAAGATCCCTCCACTTTGAACAGACCTTCCCGAGGAGAAAGGGTGATAGTGAGTCCGATATCTGTGTGCCTTGGTGCACGTAAGCGGTAAATATCTGGGATGATATCTCGGGAGGCAGCTTGAGCGCGGGAGAAGCGAGATCGTTCAGTTTTCTCTGGATGTGGGCTCTTTTTTCTACCAGCTCCTTCAACAGAGCCCGTGCCCCAGACACCTCCGCATCAAGCTTCCGGAGCTCCGTCAAAAGACCCGTTGACTCTGAGTGCAGCGTGACACCCTCGACCCTGTCAGAAATGTCACTATTTCTGCTGGCGCACCTTGCAGTGCTGCTATCCATTCGCTGGTTGTGTGTAGGCTTGGGTGTAATTAATGTTTCTGCCAAATCTTGAAGAGCGTGCCGATTAGTACAATTTGACTCCTCAAAGGACTGCAATGATATGACTGGCACAAACGACGACGTTGTCGCGCTTGCTAAGCAAGATGCGGCTGAAGAAAAACAACCTGAACAATGGTAACTAAGGCGTCAGGCCTTCAGGCCTCGACTTGCATGGTTGACAGAAAGGAGACAGTATGGAAATTCGACATCGATGACTGCACGATAGCAGTTTCAAGTTGTTCCCACGATATCACTCATCTCAGGCTGCCTCCGCACAACCCCTTCCTGGGATGTTGGACTCTGCTATTCACATTGCATATGGCATTACATCAAAGAAATGTTCTTATAATGTGACAAGTTCAAATTCTATCTAGAAGCTAACTTAAAAATCCACCATGACAGGCACCATATGCTTCATTTGTAACCGAACACTACTATCACAACGAATCCCTTCCTGCTTAGAATCGCTCAAGGCTCTTCTATGACTTTTCAATTCCTAGCCATGGATCTGCCTTTGGATGTCTGGCGTCACATCGTCAGTTTCATACCAACCGAACAACTCCGAACACTCTATGGAGTCGACCGTACATTCTTCAACCTTGCGATGAACATACGGTACAAGGAGGTTGATTTGTATCCGGATGGGGAAGAAGAGGTTATCTTGAGCACTCTGTCTCGCTTGCAGTGAATTAGTCTTCCATTTAGCTCATAATATTACTGAAATGTACTGTCAGACCTCATGTGCATCGTATCCGCACCTTGAACCTACGTCCTGATGTTGCTGCTTATTATCTCCCTCAATTCATGCCGAAGCGCGAGCCTAAACTGAGAAATACAATCTTCAAGTTCCTCCGCCGTAGATTTCAAGTCAGAGATTCGTCACCAGCCGTAGTGCCCACAGCACCCCCCATTTCATCTAGCAGTCGAGCGGTCAGATATGCAGAGCTTGCTTCTGATCTGGTTAACAGAATGTCGAATGTGGACGAGTTGAACGTGGAGGAACTGTGGGGTCTTTCTGACGGGCCGATGGGCTCACGCTCAATATGCTGTGGGCGCCGTAACTTGATAGACCTTAAGTACATGATGCAAACGATGATTGCCACCGGATGGTCCACCTTTGGGTCGACGTTGCGACGCTTGAAGCTGCACTTGCCACATTACTGTTATTCCGTTTCAACGATGCCTACAGTCGTCTTTCCTGGTTTGGAAGAACTGGATATCACTTTGTCCACAATCAGCTTTCTCCGCGACCGAGTGGTTCCATTCATAAACGATCATCATTCCACTCTGCAGTCATTGAAATTGTCTTTCAAAGAAGTCGTTTCGACGCCAGACTTGGATGCTTGCTCATACTTACCCCAAATTCGCAACATTCCAAATCTCAGCACATTTCACTTCTACTACTATGTCATCGATGAAACGAATCTGGACACTTCGGGGCTGTGCACATTCCTTTCGAATTATTCGACCAGTCTTCGGGCGCTCCGCCTTCATTTGCTCTCTGATTATGATTATCATGGATGGCTAAACCTAGATCATCGGTATGCGCAACCAGTGTTCCACATCGCACTTCCATGCCTAGAGTCACTTGAGCTTGGAAGGGGGTGACATAGAGAAAACGGTTGTATACCTACAGCAGTACTCACATTCTCTTACAGTTTTGAAACTTGAACGTAGCAAGCTCTTATTCCAGGAAGTAGAACTGCTACTCGAGGCACTTACGGAGCACGACAAACTTCGATCTTTAAGCATCTACGTTATACGTCTCACACCAGAGCTTCTAGATTTGCTGGCAATAAAACTACGATCTCTTGATCATTTATATGTGTTGTTCCAATACGTTTTTCCCTCGCAGAACGGAACCGCCACAGATATTGATGCTCACCTGGTAAGTGTGCCGTTTATGTTAACAGCGATATCTTGTAATTTCCACGTCGTAGTTTCGCCTGGCAATGTCTGCGCGCTCATACCCTGAGTGGAAGATACGTCACTTTGTAGGTCGCAGTACGTCATCGATAACCAGTTCGAAAATGCTACTCAACTGCCAAGTTGCAATGAGAGTTGCTATCCCACGTCTGGATACCCTTGTGGTAAGTGGATATCTAAAAGGATATCGCAGAGGAAGCTAATGATTTCGTGTGATGTTTGAACCAGTTTCATAACACTCCAATTAATGACTCGGATGTCCTTACTCCAACCATATTTATGATGGACGGGCTAGGCCAGTAGATGTACAGATATCAAGTAATTCATAAATTGTACAACACCCAACTGCATGAAGTTCGAACGGACGAATCAGAAATTGTCTTGTTCCATGTTAAGATCTTGTGAAGAGCGCGTGAAGAGCACGCCACCGTGAATCTTCTGAATCGTGACTCCGAGTCGGGTCACCTGGCACTGCCTCATGATCATGATTATCATCATCATGGAGGTCTAGTACGGAGCCAAAACTTCAGCAACTCGAACTCTCAGAGATCATCATCGCGACCGGTTCGAAATACGGGTTTCTTGGTAAGAACTTGTCGAACAGCTTATTCGTGTGTGCTTGTTGGCGTCCAATTGGTGGTCACTGGTATACCTAGCCAAGCCGTCCGAAGCTCCCGCCAGTAGGCATTCGACCTGCGATGACCATGCAACTTTCCAAAACACCATTCCGTGCATGGAACTTAAACTTAAGGCTTTGCATGCATGGAATTTCTGGAGCAAGATTCATGTCTGCGATGACCAGAAAGTCCGGGAATCGTCGAGCACAAAAACAAGAGGGTTCAATATCTTCCCTTTTTGCGTCACTGAATGGAGAGAGACCATTCGAGTTTCCTGCTCGCTATTTGGACTTGAAACGAAATATATGGAGGGATGAAATGGTCCAAAGTTGGAGAGAGGTGCTCGCAGAATTGAAGGATGCTGCTGAACAGATCTCCAGTCGCAGATCAGAGGTACATCGCATACAAAGGTCCAAGGAATCCTGAACGATTTCCGAGTGCATTAGATGATTCCTCAGGTATCCTATGCAAATCTTCGAGCCGGTCTTTCGCAACAACAAATGGCAGCGATAAAAAGGACAGGCACCGTCATCGTGACTGGTGCGGTGCCAAAGGAGGTCAGGCTCAAATATTTGTCAGTATTTCTGTGCAATTTCACTGAGTAGGCTTTAGGAAGCTTTATTGTGGAAGCAATCCATAAAGGACTATGCTGCAGCTAACCAGACACGCCTGCGGGGTGAATGCTTCGTCCAATCGATTAATGTACAGCCTTACTTAGATACCGTTCTGCCCTAGGGTTTCCCCCGGACGACATACAAGTCTTCGAACTATATAATTCACTCAGCCAGACCAAGGCTCGCACGCATCCGGCAATCATCGCGACTCAGAAAGCCCTCCTATCAATTTGGCATGCTGACCATTCCGCTGAAATTAGTCTCAACACTCCCATCTCGTATTTTGATCGTCTTCGCATCCGCCAACCTGGGGACTCCAAGTTCGCTCTTGGCCCTCATGTCGATGGAGGATCGATCGAAAGATGGGAGGATCCGCAGTATCGTACTTGTTACGAGAAAATCTTCCAAGGAGGATCAAATTGGAGATACCATGACCCCTTTGACGCGACTCCCAGGATTCACGCTAAGCAGGACCTTTACAATGCACCGTATGTTGTTCATCTTCGAACACAATCCGTTAACTCTCCATCATGTTGAAGGAACCAATGCTCCATCTTCCGCCCGTGGCAAGGCTGGACGTCCATGTCAAACACCGGACCCAACGAAGGTACTCTTCGAGTCGTACCCTTCCTCTCCCTAACATGCACGTACATGATGCTGCGCCCATTCTTCCGCCCGCGGTCCCCAAATTCAGCATCCTTGAGGTTCGAGGATTGGGAGGTTGATACTACCTCAGCTTTCCCTGGCACCGGCCTAGGGGGGGCTCAGGAGTTCAACGAGAAGACGCACCCCCATTTGAGACTAGATAAGTTGATGGTGTCGGTTCCCAAGGTAGAGCCGGGCGATCAAGTATACTGTGAGGACCAAAGATGTCATCTTTTCATTCTCATTTTTTCACCTTACCATCATTTATTCAGGGCATTGCGATGTTATCCACGCAGTCGAAGCCCAGCATCGTGGCGTATCAGATTCATCAGTGTTGTATATACCCGCGGTTCCCCTGACATTACGCAAGTGCGGCCTGTGTGCTTTCTGCAATGCGTCGTTGTGATCAATACTTCTAGTGCTAATTACCTTCGTGATCAACGCTCCAATTTCGTGTCTGGTCTTCCTGCGCCGTAAATCCCCTCTGATCAGTATATGGATGTAAACTTACCACGTGTTTTTAGGGACTTCCCTGGAGGCGAGGGAGAGTCCAAGTTTATTGGACGGGCAACAATACACGATCTGGAGACGTTCGAAGGTCGCCGCATGTATGGCTTTGAGAAAATTGATGGAATACCGAACATCGACTTTGTGAAGAGGGTTAACCAGGTGCTTTTCGACTGATATGGAGACTTTATTTATAGATTTCAATGGAAGGAAAGTAACGTGATCATAAGTATATGCCTACCTTGCTCATTATTCATGTAAATCCGGACGTTTAACAGTGGGAAGCCGATGTAGAATTGTCGACATTATCATACCAAAGTGTTGAAATCGGGGCCCACAGCACAGACGACAACGCAAACAGAGCCCGCAGTTACAGGGAACAAGTGCTCGAAGAGCACGACTACGATACAGGCAACTAGATATAGGGGATTGTAACTAGGTAGCATGATCATTCGGATGTAACCAAGCGGAAATGGCGGACCGCCGGGATCAGGTGTCCATCTGAGCACGATATCTCTACACAATGCGCTCTGCTCAAGATATCCACTTGTGCTATTCCGCAGTCAGTCCGATTCTGCCTGTACCTTAACTGAAAAGCAAGTCCCAACATGATGCTTATTGCAGGGTACGCCAAGCTGCCTCTTAACTTGAACATCTGCCTTACAATTCCACAGTTTTTTGCAGAGAGTCTGCAAACCTGCGTGCAGACACAGGTGTTGATTTGGGTCGTATACTAGTACATAGTAGTTATGGTGTACGTCAGTATATACATAGGTAAGCCTCCTTTCTGAACTACAGCATGCCCCAGGAACATGGCGACGTTAGGTATGTCCAATGATGGCTTGCGGCTTATACGGCTCCTCGAGGAACTTGATGTCCTCGTCTGTAAGCTTTATATGCACAGCAGCTGTAATATGTAATGTCAACAACGTCTGTTGACAGCGAAATCATAAATGCTAACCAATGATATCTTCCAAATTTTGAATGCTTGTAGTGCCGACGATGGGAGCAGTTACCCCTGTGCCAATGATTAACTTGAAACGGAAAGCTACAGAACATGGATAGCCTTACCTTCTTTAGAGAGGCTCCATGCGATCGCAACTTGAGCCATGCTGATATTCATTTTCTTTGCGACACTCTCGACACTGAAAACATAAAATGCGAGCGTCAGCGAGAAAGTATAAAGGTGCCTGAAATATTGACCGTTTTAGGATCTCTGGAGTTGATTCAGCGCCAGAGAACATCTTGATAAACCTAAAGTAGTGTTCAGCACCCTCAAGATCACTGTAGAAATGACTTACTGATCTGTAGACCCGCGTTTAGTTTGATCATCTAGAGGGCGAGTAAGGAGGCCCCGTCCAAGGGGAGACCAAGGAATAGAACCAACACCAAACAACTTGCAGCCACGAATTAGGGCCAGATACAGATGAAGCGAAGTTTGACGAACCTTCAACGTAGGGAACATCTCGCGTTCCTCTTCGCGGTAAATAAGGCTATGGTGATTCTGCATAGATATGAAAGGAGTAAGCTTATTGGCGATGGCGTAGTCTTTGTTGATGGCACAGTGTGAGAAGACATCATTCTGGAGAGGTTGAATTAAGGACATACTTTGCATCGCATGAACTAAAAAAGCGGAGAGGTTGATGTAGGCATCGATTACGAGGCAAATTTACATACACTGCCAAGCCCAGCACGAGCTCATTCCAATATAACGGGCATAGCCAGCTTTGACGACATCATGGAGAGCCTGCATCTGTGAAGAATTCAAACATAAACCGCCATGATAACCAATAACCAATACAATATAAAAGATTACCGTTTCCTCAATGGGGGTGTCGGAATCAAACCTGTGACCTTCAAGGAAGATCAGACGGTTCAAATTCTAATGCTGCGTGAGAATGGGTGCCTACATTGCAAAACATCGACATAGTCAAGTTGCAAGCGTTCCAAACTAGCTTTCACTGACTCAAAGATATGCTGAAGAAATGGCATTTCAGCACAGGACTAGTAGTAGTATGAAGTATTGGAAAGCCAAACCTTGCGACTAAGGCCATGCTGGTTAACGTAGCCAACTTCATCTGGTATTTTTCCCGTAATGTTTGACCCGTACTCATGCCCAACTGTAAAGAACAACTGTAAACACAGGTAGATAAGTGGAAAGGTCCCCATGAACTCGGAGCGGATGATAAGCACCTTTGTCATAACTACAATTTCATGTCGAGGTAGTTCAAGCTGTTTGATGGCTTTCCCGAGGATGACCTCTGAGAGACCGTTGGAATATGCCTAACAGAACAATAAGTCACATTCACGACGGAAGGAAAAATACATACGTTGGCGGTGTCAAAAGTCTGAATCCCTGCGTCATACCTTTAGGTCACCAATTGTCAGGTTACGCTACCATAGAGACAAGAATGATAAAACTGACGCGATCTTGATGTGCTTGATTGCTTCCTCTTCGCCGAGCACCCATTCTTGCCAATCCTTATCGCCGTACTGCATAGTCCCCAAAATTATTCTCGACACTTTAAGGCCGGAGTTTCCCAGCCGAACTATGGTGGGTAACATAGGAAACAAAGTAGGTGCTGCAAGCTAATGAGCCAACTTACCGTAGGGCATCTTCCGTTTGAAATCCATTAGTGTCTCGCGGTTTATGCAGGCAGAAGTTACAGGGGAGTGAGCAGGTGAGTTCCATCATGATACGCGTATGGGCTTTATATACATCCGCTTCTTGAATTCCGACTGTGGCGTCTCCTCTGTCTTGACTAATGACGGAGAGTTGGCGGCCCGTGGGTGCCGATAGATATCACCAGCCTTAATGACATGGGAACGAGTGCTTGGTCACGTCATCCATTTCAGGATCCACTGGTGGCCCGCTGACTACCACCTAGGATCTCGATTCGAAAGCTTCCTCATATGCAAAACATGTCCTTGAGATAATAGAACACATAGTTGCGATTGCTAACAAGAGGCTATCTGCAGCGGTAAAGGATGAGATTCACCAGCCTATGCATTCCAAATTGAGTTCAAAATCTCTGTCATGACGACTGTGAACATGTCCTAAGCGAATCCTTACCAATGGTCAAATCCGACACGAAATCAAGTCCTGACCAAGCCATACTGTTCTGTGCCCGTTCTGTAAAGTATCCAGCCTGAGGGTGAACGTTCTCATATAGATAAGTGCTCATACCTCATACCCTGATGAGATATCCAGCGGATTACTAAGACAACACTCTTATATGTCCACTGAGTCAATAGGAACTTTCGAAACAGAGCATTCGAAACCACATACGACGGTGTCAAAGTCCGTGCCTGCGTCTTTCCCGTTGCCAAACTCGAACTTGGCAAGGAAATCGTTGCGATCTCAATGCGGATGGGCTCTTCATCGATACAGTTACTCCCCAGGATTGACATATTCTCGATAGTTGGACGCCGCAATTCCCAAGCTGAACTGTAGCAAGCACGACGCATGCTAGGTCAATCGGGACCTATAGAAGCTGGTTTGGTGTGGCCCGTGCCATGGGGTAGGACTCGGACAGCCTTCGGAGCCGGATATGAATCTCGGGACCCATACGAATACAATAATTAGAAATCTCGAGATTCTCATTAGCACTTTTAAATCTACTAGTATAGTTCAATAGCTCACCGTGTTTTCCTGTTATTACGAGTCACAGCTGATCATCACAACCTCCGACGGTGTCGATCTACCCCAAGCCATGTCTGCGTTACCTTCATCCACAAACATGACTCAGAACATTTGAAGCGCGATAGATTGAATCCAAGTACGCGTTCGCATCTAACAGCCTGTAAGTGCCAACTTGAAGACTTGGAGGATCCAGACAAACACCAATAAATCATCTAGCCGCATACGTGTCACACAAAACGAACTCCTATGAGCTTTGTTTCATACAAAACTAGGAGCGTCTTCCGTAAACACCCTGAATGCGACAGATATTCATAGAAAAAAAGTGGGCAAGAGATCATGAATATATTAACAAAAGTAGATCATTGTGACACAAGCGTATGCTTTTCGCGCGTTGCTATAGAATGAAGAGAAGAACAGTGATATATTTACAGATGCAAGAAGAAAAAAAGTCCCGCGGAGAGAACAGTTCGTCCGAAACTAGAGATCCTCGAGATCCCCCGCCTTAAATCAACCTGCTTTTCTCCATGACGGGTGCGTTGGCTTGAAGACTCTGCGAGCGACAGGTAAGCATGCTTAACGAACCAGCGGAAGCCGACTATTTAATGGCAACGGCAACGACCTCCAGCGAGATCATATGAGCCACCGAGGATGCTCAGTGTAGTGATCCGTGACCATAAATGGCCGATCGCCAGGCGCAAGCTGAGTGGTAGGTTCCCCGCCATACCAACCAACCCTCTCCCGCGTGATGGCGCCGTAATCATTGACAACTGAACTCACCTCTTCACCTTCCAACCTCAATCGAGCCTCGCGAGCTTTGGCCCTGGACCTTCGCACAAGCTTGGTGACGATGAACAGACCAAGGAACGCGACGAATGCAAAGGCACCAGAGAAGGCACCCTGGACGTGGTTAGTGGACGACGAGGTTCGGAAGATTGGGAGCGAAAAGTCATCGTCGACGGGGGAGTTCTTGGCGCCGCAGACTTGTTTCCATTGCTTGTTGCTGGTGATGGCGGCGTTCTTTGAGGTTGGGTAAGGATAAAGAATTTCCGATCGTATTTTAGGAAAGGCACGCACCTCAGCCCTGTAGATGAATTCGGTCAAGGGGATGTCTGCGTGGTGGCCAAAGACGTGGTATTCCTGGAAAGAATCGGAAGTGCCATTCTTGAATTTGATGCGGAGGAAGTCGCGGAGGTCGGGGGGTGGTCCTCGGCGCAACTCGATGGCAATGGCGGAAGCGTAGTTGGCTATGGCGTGCGGGGTGAATACTAATGTTGAGAAAACAAGAAGAGATGCGTACGGATGGCTTTGAGGTCAGGGTGCTCGTTAACGATGCCGGTCTGGTGGAAGAACGAGATGAACGGCTGGTAGGTCGTTTCGATCAACAAGAATTGGAGGGGGTCGCCGTTGAATGAGATACGTTCGAGAGAGGTGAGGATGCTATGGAGGAGGGTGCGGCCAGCAACTATACCAACATCGGGTGAGTTGAGTATCAACTTGGATAAGAAATATGGGGTGACTGACTGTTCCCGACGCCGATGATGTCCTTGTCGGAAAAGACGCCGTCCTCATGGAAATCCGCGAGACCACGGGCTTGTTCAATCAATGTGGGGGGCAGACGGTAGGCATAAGTCTTGTTGTGAATGAGTTCCGTGTTCATGAAGTCGTAGATCTAATAACAGTTGTTTCAGTGAACGCCCCCCTTACCGATATCGACAAACTCACGTTCCACTACAAAGATCGGTTAGTTTGGGATTAGCGTTACACTAGAATGAAATATTCAACGTACCATGTTCTCCAAAGTAGTAGGCCGGCCGAAGACGAAATCTTTAACAGCGCGGAAGAAAGGTTGCGCAGCCTTCTCCGTCTCCTTGAACTCCTTCGAAGCATAGAATTCCTTGGTATGTTTCTCAAACGCCTGAAGCCCCACGGTCTAAGGTACAATCACCAACTCAAATTAAGGCACAGGACGAACCGGGCAGTTGGTCCAACTTTCCAGAGAGCGATCGTTACCGGGCTCAACAGTCTCAACTATAAATGAGTATTACATCGTCAGCGAACACTCTATAAGAGATCAAGAACAACGATCACATACCGGGAACATATTGGTATCCGCCAAGAGGTGCGACGATGGTGGTCTCATTTGCAAGCTTGATCTTGTTCATGGGGTTCGGTGGGAAGAGGCCTTGAAGAAGAGCGATGGCAGAGTCGAAGACAACGGTGCCCTCAACGCCAGCCTTGACGCGAACGTGTACCTCGCTGTTATCGACGAGGTCGGTGCGCATACCCTGAATGTACGACGGCGAGGTGCTGTCGAAGTACGTGGAGCGCAGAGTAGTACCCAACTGGTGAGACTCGACCTATATCGTACAGCTTCCATGAGATATCGATCCACGACACAGAGAAAACCACACATACCACACCAAGAGCCGTCGTCTCCGTGTTGGAGGCAGCATAAGTCTTGGGGTCTTGATAGTAGTTGTAACGATCGCCGTTGCGGGCGATGACGATAACACCGAGGACTTTCGACAACAGCATCGTACTGGTCGAGGAATGTGAAGGAAGAAGAGAGGAGGAGGAGAGAGGTGTGTGACGAACCTGTACCGTTCAAGTGCCCCACCTTTAAGTAAGGGCTGATGAACAACGTTGGCTTCATAATAGGGCCCAGCCAGGAGCAGACAGGACCTCGCATGGTGATGCGGCCTTTCACCGCTTCGCAGGACCTTTCCAATACAGGTCAAGCGAATAATCTCCGACACGAGGTTCCACGTTGTAAAAGACAATGACGAATATGCCACACACCCATTTTCCCCCCACACCTAGACCTTCGCTATGGGTGTAGGCAACATCCTTTCAGCGAAAATGACCCAAGGAAATCCGCAAAATTATAACACCGGAAGGCGTTAGAGTTTCTGTCAAAGGACCTTGCCATGCTCATTGCTGCAGGCCAGAAACCGCATTTCCGACGCAGCAAGTATTATTGTGAAGTGGGATACGGGAAGGTGCTGCCGTTACTCAGGGACATTCAAGTTGACATAACCGCCTGACGATAAACACGAGGCTGATCAATTTGCACGATTTCAGAATAAAGGAACATTCCGCAACGTGCTTCACCAAGAAGGCTTATTGCTTCGAGGCCTCAAAAAACAACGCAAAGAAGCTTCCTCCTTTCGCATGTGGAGTACTCAGAGAATCGATGAGCTCGCAGAGTAGAACGATGCCACGCACGGTGTTGTTGGTGGTGGTGTGAAACTCTAACAGGCATATGGTGGACACGAGGATTCATGCAGCCGCTTAATTGAACATCACATTAAGTACATCCTCCGATCACCCATCTGAGCCTAGAAATTACGTCCAATCAGCATTCGCCGAAAGATGGCAAATAAATTTCTTGCATCGTGACAAGCACACTCACCCTACAACCTATTTTTCACTTCCTTGGCTTCCTTTTACTCCCAGACTTCGTGCTGTGGTTCGCCGTGCTCCCTATCGAAGGTGCAGCAACCTCTACATTTGCACTCCCTTGCGTCGCACCACCGCCACCACCAGGCCCTTTCCTCCTCTTACCCTGATTAAATGTTGATCGTTCACTCTTCTTCAACCACCGTTCCGGATCAGGTGGAGGAGTGACACCGGGAACAACACCCGCGGGGACACGCGACATGCGTGTTTTCTTTTCTTGATCTGCTGGTTTTACAAGCTCCGAAGAAACAGACGCCGATGCTAGCGTGGCAGCAAGATGGGCACTAGGCTGCGTTGGCGGTGGGTTGGATTCGATGCTTTTGGTTACTGAGGCAGGTAACGTATCGAGAGCGTGCAAGAAACCAGTTTCGATGAAATCAAGATGTTTTTGAGAGGCTTGGAGGTTGGTGAGAATGTCCGAGTGTTCTTCTGATCCCTGCGATACCGCAATCAGGTCAGATCACGACTGTTACGAAGATCGTATACTCACCCGTTCGGCAGTATCCAGGAGCTGGTTATACAGCTCAACAGCCTCCTGGTACAATCCCTCGCGATAGCACTAAAGACCTCGTAAGTTTTCGCCCCCGATAAACGAAAAAAAATCAGTACCAGTTGCGCCTCCAAATGCATTACGCCTCTATCATCATCGCCCAGCTCATCCTTGATTGTTGTTAAAATCTGTCGTGCTTCTTCTTCATGTTGCAACCGATATAACGAATACGACCGCTCAAAGGCTCGATTCTGGTTCTTGCCCTCTTGCTCAATCAAGGAAAGAGCAGGTTGATACTGCTCTGTTTGTAACAAGAGCCAAAGTTTAGTTTGCACCGCGTCAACGTCGTTGGGTTCCAGCCGAAGAACTGGTAGAAAGCTTAGAAGAATAATGAGAAATTTAGATGGAAATGAAACGTACTCTTATCGCAAGTTTTTACAGCGTTGTTAAAGTGACCTCCGTCGATTTGAGCACATAGCGATGTAAACAGCCGACTGAGACGTTCTGGTACACCCAAGGGAGGTTTAGGACCTGTTTTCCGAGCAGAATCTTTCCCTTTAGTCTGGGTAGCCAAAGATGAGCCTTTTGCAGCTTGGATGGGTGTTTTGGGCGCCATTGTGAACGACGTGGTCAGAGTTCCACTCCAGCCGTCTAAATTCTCACGCTGCTTTCCTCAAACCATCACCAGCAACGATGTCCTCGGACGAGTACGTGGTTTCCATCTTGAACATTCAGGCTTTTTCTAACATTTTCTACTATGAAAGAGCTCCTCAAGATGCTGGAAAACCTCAAGTGGAGGAATCTCATCGGACTCCTACAGAACCAGCTGCAATGGCAGCAGGGAACAAGAAGCGTCCGCGACTCGATCTAGACGCCATAGCTGGTGGTGCTCGGGAACGCAAACGCGGTAAAAGCATGTTTGGTATTCTAGTTGGCACCCTTAACAAGGCGAAGATCGAGGACAAGGAGAGAAATGCGAGTGAGGCGGTGAGTTTCTGCACCGGCCGCCGCGATCGATAATTAGACTGATTCACTGTAATATAGGCGAAAAAGCGTCAACTGATAGAACAAAGACTACAGACTAAACTACGAAAAGAAACTGACTCTGTCAGGAGGGCCGAAGAGGCCAAAAAGGACAAAACAGCTTCCAACCGAAAAGAAGAAGACCTCCAGCTCAAGGACTCTGTCGTAAGTACAATACCTGCTATCCATCCGCGGCCTTGGCGTTAACACCATATCTTCGTGTATAGTACAAATTCCGTCGAACACGACTACCTATTCTCGCCAATTTCTTGCTGACATCCGACATCATCCCTTTCGATGATTCCACACCTCCCCCTCCATCTGCCACCCCCCTTTCTTTCGTGCCACGTACACACCCTCCACCCCTCTTCTACCTCCCTGCAATTCTTACCGAGGCACAGGAAGCTTTCATTGCCCGTAGGAAAGCAGAGGCAAGTCGATCATACCTTCCATTCGTAATTAACCCTTATCCAAAACCCATAGGTACACGAAGCGACCGAAAAAGAATGGGAACTCTTCCGGGAGGAGCGCAGCACCGGCATCGCTGAGATCAACCAACTCCGGCAACGTGTCGCAGACGAGGATGCCCGGCGCAAAGCAAACAAAGGGCTAGACAGGGATGAGATGGATATGGATGCTCCTCCATTTTCCCCGGATGCGGCTACTGCAGATAAGAACCACGATGGTGCAGCTGAACCCGTACAGGAGGTCGAGATGGATGTGGACGACGGCGCTAGAAGTACACGTGAAGAGAAAAAGGGACCTGTGCAAGAGGAGAAAAAGGAGGAGCCGGCATCGATGCAGGCTGACGATGAGGACGCGGTGGAGTATTAGCTACTGATCAAGGTGTGCGTCATTCTCTTGGGGTAATACGGCGAGCTGATTTTGTTCTTCTCTGTTCCAGTATTGATATAATTGCTTTCCCTGTGCGTTGCTTCCCTTCTTTCCGTTATTCTCACCGTTCCTCTGCCCCCGTCTTCCATTGTATTTCTTGAGCATCGTTGTCCACTTTAAGTCGTTCATGTAGGCTGGATATATCAGACGATGTAAGCACTCGTGTGCATCATCTCTCTCAATCTATATCGGTGCCATCCTTCGTATGCTTTTGTGGTCCTAGGTTCGGAGATGGGTGATTGATCGATTGTGGCGGCGGCTGATGTCGATTGCACGATTATACCTTGCTTTGGTATAGGGCGATGTTAACTTCTACGCAAATTACGGGCCAACTTGCTGCTCCAGGCGCGAGTCGTCAACGTGTCTCTTGAAGAAACGCCTATTGATGCATGATCGATGCATGATCCTTGTCTGCTACTAATGCTCAATCAACTAGACACCTTCATCATCATTGACAACAATTGTCACCAGATACAACATCCTAGAACGATTACCAGATGAAGGGTGTAATCTCGATTCCTGCTCTGAGGGGTGCTCAATTCTAGAGTTCAGTTCGTCGATCAGTTCGTCCTCCTGAGGTATGAGGTTTCTTAGGGTTAGGGTTGAACAGCAAGAGTTCCAGCTGAGTTCTCTAATGCAAATTTTTTTAGACAAATAGACAGATGGATTCAAAACGACAGGCCCCCCATAAAAAATTACACACACTGCGGGTCTTACATAAATTCTGGTGATCTCGTATCCTTTTTTAGCTACGCGAAATTTCTCGGTGGGCTTTTGACAAAATCTAAATGTTCCCACCTAGTGTCCGAGTCACCGATCTCTCACCTACAGTAGCTTTCGGACGTCGAAAATCTATCAAAAACCAAGACACGCTGTCTGCGCTTTTTTTCAGGACCCGCCCATCGTTTTGAACGTAGCTGTAGAACTGGTCCTACTATTTGTATACTTTCTAGGCGAGGTCTGGTGGGACAAATGGCGAAATAGAAGAAAGTTTATTGCACACTTGCACTCGTGAAAAATATGGCCTACATTGTGGGTCCATATCACCCTTTTTTGGACATCCGACTCAGTTACCAGCAGCACAGTACTCCGCAACACCACAAAAAATATTCAGTTCCCAGCACCAGTGACTTGCGGTTCTGCAAGTTCGGTTTGCGGTTCTGCCTCCGTTATCCCAATGCTAATACAAGTACTTAAGCACCACTTTCGAACTCTTCAAGGCCCTTTGTCCGTAATCCAACGTCAACAAGCCTTCACCGTTCAATCCATTACTAAGAGTCATCCGAAGGTTGTATTCGTGGGTACTCAGGCGGACCCTCGAGCAGTTCCTCGATCGGAGTCTAACAAGCACGTCTCTGTCAACCAGGAGGGAATCAAACTCGTTGATTTACAGTTCGTTGAAGAGCCATTAGGAGTCACTGCAGAGCAAGGTCACGGCTTTCCTTGGATCGAATTTGGCGATGCGATGGGCCCAGATAAGCGCTACAAAGTTGTGCGAAAACTCGGGTGGGGTATGAACTCGAGTATCTGGATGGCGTTCGACGAGAAGTATGTTTCGACCCGAGTCACATATATATTATTCTCAACCTTCTCAGAGAGAAGAGATTCGTCGCGGTCAAAGCCTTGACAGGATACGCTACCAATCTATCTAAACGTGGTATAACGTGGGAGCTCGCCGCCCTACAACACATAACTTCTTTCCCCAAACCACCCGGCTTCGAATCGACCCACTGCCCTCAACTTCTTGACCACTTCATACATCCTGGGCGTGAACAAGATGGAGACCATCTATGCCTTGTTACAACCCTTTTGGGTGGAGATGTGAAGTGCCTCCAGATCGAGGCCGCTGGAAAACACGGGTTTCCGTTGCCCCTGGCTAAACGTATTCTTTTGCATACCTTGCGGGGTCTGGTACATATGCACAGCGGTGAAATTGTGCATACGGATCTTAAGCATGACAATATCATGTTCGACGTGGGCTCGCTCACACAGGCTGATGTCCAAGCACTTAATGATAGAGACCCGCCACGACGCCACCCTCCTGAGGAGAGCTGGGAATGCATTGTTCAGGCGGCCGTCTCTCAACCACTTCCTCTTCCTTCGCTCTCTGACGCTATGACCCGTACTTACATAGTTTCAGATTTTGGCAGTGGTGAGAAATGGCCAGATTCCGTCAGTATGTTGCAGTGTTGACGTGACATTCCATAGCACAACCCTCGCAATTTCACACCTATGAAGAAATCACCACTCCCACCCTTCGTGCACCAGAAATCATTCTTCGTGGCCCATGGGATGAGAAGGTTGACATCTGGGCATTTGGATGCCTGGTGCGCTTTCTATTTTCCATTATTCCACTCGCTGAACAATCTTCAGATATTCGAGTTTATTACTGGTAACGCTCTGTTTGAATATAAACCTTACCCGAAATATGCCCTTGACGAAACGACGGCGCATCTCTGGCAGATTCTCTGTTTCACGCGCGAGCGCATCACACGCCAGCAAATTAAGGCAAGTAAGCTTGGGGCTCAATACTTTGACCTCACTGTCAACCATGACGACATTGACAACCCTTTCTGTCAGTCTTCTCCATCTGTAATCCTTATTTCGATGACTTACATAGTGAAACCCAGGTGATCTGAAGGCTGGTCCACGTATCTACAATAGCCCATTTACTGCGTTACTTGAGAGGTACAATACACTAGGGCGGGAGGATATACTGGCGACGGCGAAGATCATGCAGAGGTGTTTGCGGTTAAATCCGAATGACCGAGTGACGGCACAAGAGTTGCTGCAGGATGATTGGTGGAAAGGTGATAAAAACAAGCTGGGAACAACTTGAACAACGACTAAAAGAATGCCAGACGGCGCAACAAATGGTGAGCACAAGGACAAGGGCTAGAGGATGAGGGGATGGTGAGCATAAATTGCAGGCCACCGACTACGATGAATGAGGGGTGGGGCTGGAAGCGATGCACAACGACGAGAGGAAGAAGTTCTTAGAAGTACACCTCCCATTGTGGTAGGTAAAGGCAACACACTGGCACGCATGTGTGAACCTGCCACTTTGCTCTCCAGCAAATTTTAGTGCTGCCCCCTCTACAATAAGAGGTGGCTCTTATTTTTGTGAACCCATCACTCATTTCAAGCAGTGGGTATTTGTAAAGTTGGTAATAAATATGTAACATTGATCAAATTATCAATTGAACTGTGATGTACTAATGGTTGTTAGTTCAAATTTATCTGTGGAGTAATATTTTGTAGGAACTTTGTCAAAAAATTTACTAAATCTCAGGTTGGACCAAGCTCAGATATTGCTCAGATCTCACTCAGAATCATATCTAGTCAAGAACTCGGACATGACATGCGAACTTCGAAGCAGTGGCCCTCTAGCATAAGTACTAACAGTCTGAATGTTGTACAGGAGAAGACTAAAAATGATTATAGTTATATGTCATTATGGTAACCTTAGAGTCACTGACTTATAAGGCCTTAAAATTATCCTAACACGCATCAAACACGCGTTGAGACTTTGTTTGACGACGCGTTGATTGTTTTGTGTCCACGCGTCAAGTCACGTGACATCTCTGGGGGGCGGGGGGTTTAAGAAAAATTCGATGCTTAATTTCTTTTCTGGAACCCCCTTGAGGATGCCCAGCAAAAAACAAACAAAGGGTTAGACAGGGATGAGATAGACATGGATACTCCTCCGTATTCCCGTACAGGAGGTCGAGATGGATGTGGACGACGGCGCCAGAAGTACACGTGAAGAGAAAAAGGGACCCGCGCAAGAGGAGAAAAAGGAGGAGTCAGCATCGATGCAGGCTGACGATGAGGATGCGGTGGAGTATCAGCCCCAGTCAGAAATCCATATATTAACTTGAACTAACATTTTCTCACTATCAGTGCCATCCTCCGTGGTCCAAGGTTCGAAGATGGATGATCGATCGATTGTGGCGGCGGCGGCTGACGTCGACTGCAAGATTATACCTTGCTTTGGTATAGAGCGATGCCAACTTCTGCTCCACAAGTCACGGAGAGGGTATTGCTAGTGTTGTTGGCAAAGTCGCGCCGATTCGCCGCGCCAACTTCGCCAGGGTGGCGCTCGCCAGGTGGCGAGTCAGAATTCCAAAAGT
>QLOJ01000520.1:0-26657 GCA_003313625.1 Tricholoma saponaceum
TCAAGAAAAGTGTCAGCGGCCAACCCTTTGTCATCTGTGTTGGATGGTGATTTAAGGCTAGATAAAATCTTATCTACTGATGGCGGAGTGTTAATTATTGATCAAATCTACCTAATCATACCGGACCCCCGCCGATTTCCAGATGTCCACGTCCAAGACGAATGTCTCCCAGGAATGAGGCAATGGTCCTCACTTACTACATGTCCGTGCATCAAAGAATAAAGAGAATAGTAAAAGAGATACAACAAATACAATCGACAGCATCTCGTACTATTACAAGCTGTCTGTCGATGGAAAACAGTCCCTTACGAACGCTCTCCGCGCAGACGACGGGCCAGCGCTAAATCCTTCGGCTGAATCGTTACGCGCTTCGCATGGATGGCTGCCAAATTGGTATCTTCAAATAACGAGACCAAATACGCCTCAGCAGCCTCCTGTAATGCCATCACGGCGGACGATTGGAATCGGAGGTCGGTCTGAACGTGGGAGCGCGTTTAGACGATGAGCAAGGTAATAGACGCAAAGGGGACATACCTTGAAGTCTTGAGCGATTTCTCGGACGAGACGCTGGAAGGGGAGCTTGCGAATGAGCAGCTCGGTAGATTTCTGGTAACGCCTGATCTCGCGGAGAGCGACGGTACCGGGCCTGAAGCGATGAGGCTTCTTGACTCCTCCGGTGGTGTTCTAAATGACGAGTTAGTCATGATGACTGAGGAGGGGAAGGTATGACGGTGGAAGACTACTGACAGTTGCAGTCTTGCGTGCTGCTGACTTGGAAGCGAGTTGCTTGCGAGGGGCTTTGCCTATGGACAACAACATTGAGCTCCGGTGGCACGATGACAAACTGATATACACACACCTCCAGTGGACTTGCGGGCGGTTTGTTTGGTACGGGCCATGTGTGCAGATATTGAATGTCGATTTGATGTTGATGGGGCCGCGCTGTGACACCGGTGGTGGTGGTTGGAGTTCAAGAGAAGTTGAGCGGAGTCCCAACCACCCCGTTCCTTTTGAACTGTTTGGAACGCGACTTTTCAACGCGCTCTTTGTTGATTGTCAACACGTGACTAGGAATTCGACGCGTCGACCCTGACACTAACAGATCGTTCAACGTTCAACGGGAAAAATCCCAGTGAATGCCGGACAAAATCGGACGTGCAGTTGGGGTTATCGACTGCAAAGGTATGTAAGCTGTCAATTTGATTACTAGCTACTAACTTTGTTTCCAGTCGCGACTCTCGCTGGCACGATCTTTGCTTCCAAAGTAATCAAAAATTCTCACTTGTTCACTCCAAGAGCAGAGTGATGGAGTAACCACTGGCAGTACATAGGTAACACGCCCTCTGGATGATATTAGATATTTCATACCACCATTGTGTGGCCCAATGTCAGAGTAGATTAGGATGATAGACAAAGCTTGTTCGGGGAATTGAGGAAATGGATAGAAGTACAGAAGACACCAACTGAGGTAGGAACTCCTTGTTTGTGTCATGGCATGTTGATGTGCTCTCGATTCTAGGCCAACTTGTAATTAAGAGATGGCGAATGTGTGACTTGCTTATACTGCTTGGCCACAACTGCGACAGGATTGGCGGCCAGAAGGAGGGAAGATTTTTGGGCAATCGACATAAGGCGAGAACCAGAAGTCTTATAAGCCGTTGGGAAGAAGTTCATTTTACCCTCAGCGAGGCAGGTGGTTGTCGGTAATGCAGGTCATCCTTGGATATCCGTGTGCGTGTTATCAGACTGTTAATGTAGAAACGGGCCAGTTGTCCATCTTCCATTGGAAAGAATGCCTGTTCAACAATCAAGATAGTGGATATATACACAAGCAACTATAGTCAGGCGTGTGTTGGTTACTTTTTGAACGAGCCAAGACGATCCACAACAGATTTCTTCAACTGCCAAGGAAATCAGTGACACCATTAAAGTTATGGGTGAGTTGCACTCACCGGCGGACTTGGTCCTGCTCCCTCAAAGTAATGCAAAACAAACTCCGTAGCAACCCAGTCGCTCTCAATCGCGCCAAGATCTCTGAAAACCAAAGTTCTCGGTCGGCCTGGAGCAGGCGCAGAAAGAAAGATGTCAAGAGGAGTGTGTTTTGCAAGGGGTGAATTTGGGAATAGTGACTTGAGCTTCCTCATTGGCGAGCCAACTGCTTGGGCCTCTTCTTCTGAGAGTGTGCCATTCTGCTTAGCGGAGGCCATTCGCGCTTGCAAGGCTCGTATGAAGGCATCTCTAAGGTGAGTATATGAGGTAGTCCGGACAGGTACTTGAGTTGAAAAAAGATGAATGAATGGAAAGGTCATTGGTAAATGTAGCGAGACAGACCAATTCGAACAACACAGGCGGAGTTCCGCACAATATATTCGATTTTCTCGTCGACAGACATATCGATTGGTATCTGGAATTATATTCAACCTCGGGAGAGTTGACTCTTCAAACAAAACGACTGACATTCAGATTGGGATTGTCCAGGTCTGCGTAGAATGCGACTGAGTACACCTTGACCCTCAGGAATGACACGGACCGTACACCTACGCCGACAAGGGTCATGGCAGGTATTTTGATCTTTGAAGGAATTCGCATTGTCTTTGGAAAAGAGATGGATGTGGCGGGGTCCGCTATTGATGAAGTTAGGGGTATAACTGGACCAGTAAACGAAGGACTGACTGATGGTTTCCCCATCGTCTTGAAGTTGCGGTAGCGAAGTATGAGAGTCGAGATGAATAGCGGGCCCAAACTTGAGAAATGTTCCAGTGGAGACGACGAAGGCAGTTGCGTACCAGACGAAAGGCTTTCGTGGTGGAGAAGAGGAAGTATGTATAACACGTCTAGAAGCCAAAAGCCTGAAGGAGTTACGAAAAGTGGCTCTGGACGCGAACGACATCATGATTGCTGAGATTGAAGCACGTGGGAGGTATGTAGTACGCGCGTCTGAGTAGTAATCGATCATACCAGTGCATACCAGCGGGAGACCAGAGGACGCGTCATCCTTACATATTGTACGTTTACCACAACTCCTACTAACATGTTTTCACCTCCTTCTCCCTCTACAACTCCTCCAGATCATTCCAAGTCTCCATCACTCAACCTTCAACATTACCGCGTCATGGAGGAAGATCGTATTCTTGTCGCAGATACTCCTAGCGAATCCGCAGACTCGTGTGGCGTTGACAAGCAGCGTGCATCTCTTCAAACTTATCTCGACTCCTTGCCCTACCAATGTGAATCTGTCGATGAAATGCAGCAGAAACTAGAGCATATCGTTGGAATGATCTATGTTTGTGCCAAAGCTAAGAACTGGCTGGTGCTCAGTACTTGGGATGGGATGTTACAATGGTCAATTCTCCTGGATAATCTTTCATCTTCTATCCTTACTCAAGTATTTTAATACAGCTGGCTAATGATGCGTTACCCCATGCCTAAGACGACTCGCGCCAAACTCGCTAGTCTGTACTATGAATTAAGCCTAATCCCGGGTATAGAAGTTAGGCTCATGCGCAGTTGGGCTGAGATGCTAGCCCGCTTGCTCGGGAACAAACCTGGTGTACAGCGAAAGCTCGAGCCATCTGACCTCGAATTACCTTGGCAGCCACTATGGCGAGTACTACAGAAGGAACTATGGCCAAAGAAAAGAATTCAGGACAAAAGGTATGTTTTTACATACTTACCACTAAATCATCAAGTTAATCATTGGTATAAGTCGCAATGCCGTCAATATCTTTTTGTATATTGCTGAACAGTCTAAGCGTTATTTTGCCTCCCGTGAAATTCCTTCCATGCTACAGACATTTTTGCCGCTTCTCACAAAGGATGTGCGTAGGCTCTTTTATTGCTCATCCTTTAACTTACCTGACCTGCCTGCTATTCAAGACCATTATAACAATGATACCTGTGTTGACTTCCTTCCTTCCTCCAACCCAAACTCACCTTTATCTGCCTGCCCTTTTCAAGCTCTGGGAGGCCTTTAATTCGTCCATAATTGACGATAGACTGCTTGAGTTGGCCAGTGAGTTATCTGAGGAGCACGTTTCTGGGACCAGTGGAAGAGCTGGACGGGAGGATGGTGCGCAGTGGAAAGACGTAGGATTATGGACAGAGACCCAATGGAATTTTCTTGTGGGAAAAGGCTTAGGGTCAATGAGTAAATCACATCCTTTACTTCTCTGACCAACCACATGATATCTTCTTTCGCAGACGTCCCTGTAGGATCGACTCAGGTAATCTTCATCGCCGACTTAATCTTTTGACTTACAACTTCGCTGCCGCAGGGTGCTTCGACGACTGCTAGTCATGCTGACAATTCGGCTGACAGGGCCTCTCTCCGGATCAAGAAATCTTTCAACCGTCCACGTCAGTCCCGCCGCCAATGCCCCCCGTCCTTGCCCTTACACTTACACTTCAGACGCGATTGCAAAGATTCTGGTCTATTCCATGGCGGTCGATGGTGAAGAACGTGACGAAACTAACCAAAAAGGCTATAAAGCTGGTTCCAAATCCCTTGACTCTTTAGATCGCTTGATCACAAGTACAGAGTCCTTCTTTCACCCTTCTAATTCTGGTCCCTGGACAAGTCTTGTGAGTTTATGTTGTCTTGGTGAAATGCTCCGCGCTGATGTTTGAACCCGAAGCTGACAACATTTCTTCAATATCTGACATATGAATTTACTAAACGTATGAAGGAAGAAGAACTTGAGTCTTGCAAGACGCCAGTTGTGGGGACCTCCATCTCTTCAAGCTTCAATGCTATACTCACTTGGTCTTTAGACTTGTCGGCTCACACCTGCTATTCGTCGTGCCTTCGTGTCGATCCTTCGTACTCCGGCGCTTCTGGCCATGTTTTCAAAGGATTCATCCTCGATGGGTTTTGCGCAGAGCTCGTTGCGGTATCTTGCAATCCTCGAACCTAATATGATTATGCCTGAGCTGCTGGAACGTGCTTATGGTGGTCTCGAAGTTGTCAACGAGACACATCGTACAACTGCTGTCCTGAACATACTGTCCGCGGTCGCGCGTCCCCTAGTCTCGGAAAAGATTTGGTTTGGTGGACAGAAGCATCTTCTCCCTCTTCTAGATCTATGCATACCCGGGATTGATCTTGTCCGTACACCTTTCCTTTCATACGTTCCTTCTTACCTATTGATCTATTCAAAGAACGATCCGAACAAGACTATCTGTGTCACATTGTTCGTAGTAGCTGCAGTTCAGCATATCAAGATCGGCGACTTGACCGCGCAGCCGTCTGGATTGACATATTCGAGCGAAGACGACGACATGCAAGTTGATGGAGACTACGACCAAGATGCCGACATTACTCCCGTTCTGAGCAAGGAAGAGGAGCGTTCCGTTGTCCGAGATAGCACAGCAAGTTTTGCAGGTGACTTCTATTTTCCCTGCTTTATTGTTGTATCTGATCCTCTTCCAGGTTGGGTAACATTGCTGGTGAGACGAGTTCTGGCATTGTACGAGAACCTCCCCGAAGAAGGAGGCAAGAAGAACACAACTGGCGGCAAGCAAGAGGAAAATATGCTCAAGTCAATCAAGAGCATGATGGACGTTGTCTGTCTTCATTTATCTGATCAACTCTTTGATCTTGTATTAAACCTCCTCTTTGACTATGCGATGTCCAACGCCAAGTCCAACGCAGTCCAAGCGTTTGGCCAGCTTATCGCATGTCTGGCACGTGTGAAGCCAGAACAAACGATAGCAAAATTCTTATCACCCTGCATTTCCCAAGTCGAGGAAGAGCTCAAGCATGGTGCATCAGGCGTGAGAACAACCTCCGTGCATGCAGCTGTACCGTCAGACACTACATTGCATTGGAGTAAGTCATTTTTCCTTGTTACAAAGCACTCGCCTTGAAAAATGATGCACAGATTTGGCCATCCTCCGCGGATGCCTTGGATATGGCGGTCCTGCAGTGGGTGACATTCGTCATCATTTTGTCGAACACACCGCTGACATGGTTCATTCGTGCCAGTTATTGAAATATAAACCCCAAATCCTCAACCTTTTGACTCTTTTGATTGATAAAACCAAGGGCGAAAGAGGGTACACAAGCACAGGTCGTTTGATCTCCCGTGTGCTTCACACCGTTGCCGGTGTTTATCCCTTGAACAGTCGGTTTGTGAATACCGATGAATGGGTAGACTTAGGTGCGCTCTTTTTGATCCAACTTTAACCTAGTATTTAACAATACTCTAGACTTTGATAAAGATCATAATATCCATTGGGGAAAACTTTACTTACCCGAGAACGTGGCCGTTGAATGGCACGGTACGTAAACTGTCGAAAAATTTCGCTATTTTGCTAAGGGTTGATGTTTAGTACCGTCCCCCGACGAGATTGCCCTCGTCCTAGATGTCCTAGACCAAGTTGCAACGCCTGCGTTAGATAAAGTAGAAGCACTGCTTGACAAGACGTCGACATGGGACAATGTTGCTCGGAATGATTTCTGCAGGTATACTTGATGTGCTTGTTTTGGTTGAATGCTATTGGTTGACTCGCATCTAGGTATCTGTACGCTTGCAGAACTGTGTGGGGTGGGCTTCCGACTTTTATCCAGGAACAACCAAAGGAAGTGCCACACTCGTGTCTAGATGAAGAAGTCGAGATAACAGAGCTGGTAGTCTCCCTCCTTGACGTGAAGGCTGGCTTCACGCTGACCGACCCCAACGATCCGCGCTTCCAAAAGGTTGCTGCGCATAAAGAGCGTTTCGGTGATATCTGTCACCGGGCAGCGGCAGCTTTGCGGAAAAATACTGGAGGCGAAGATCACATTGATGCTGTGATAGGCGTGGCACGAGCGATTGATACGTTCTTATTAGGATATGGGATGGGTAGAACCGACTTCGAATCCCTTCAGAAGAATTATACCCAAGCGAGAGAGTAAGTGTTCTATTTTCCTTCCTCCGATTTAAATTTCACGCTAAGCTTTCCTGTCGTGTAGCCTCTGTCGATCTTGGGCAAAGCAGAAGGACAACTCGCGACTGGTCTTCGTAAAGCGTGCCCAGGTTTATCATAGTGGCCGTGTTTATATGCATGCCATTTATCGCCGCAGGTCTGCTCTCGATGACAGGTTACTTAGTGAATTGGTGGAATTGTCTCTCTCCCCATACACTAGAGTCAGACGGTGATAATCTTTCGCAAATTGTGGTGCTGTAAAACTTATACCAGTTGCTTATAGGCAGGCGCAAGCTGTGTTTCACAGTGTCTGTGGAGTAAGTCGCTTTCCTTATTTCCGATGTAGTTTCATTATGCATGATTTTTTTTTTTGGGGGTAGCACTACGTTCGGTCCACCCGATATGCACTTCCCGTCTTCTTTGATGCATTGAGCAAGGGCAACGACCCCGACCGAATGAAGGGCGCCTTGTATGTTCTATGGAACAAAAGCATCGGTACGCCGTCTCTTCCAAGGACCAGTCTATTCCAAGCTAACGAAGAGCCAGCTGCGTATGCACTTGGGGGTAAGTCATTATGAGGATGCGAATCTTTGCATATTTTACGTTGTTCACAGATTTGGGCTTTTACGACCGTTATCTAATCTCTCTTCTGGAAAGTCAACATGAGGAGAAGGCAAGCATGTTGTTTATGGACTACCCATTTTCTTATCTTCACCCTAGCCATCCGTCCAAAAATTAGTCAATAGCGTTGCACAAGATTGCCTGATTTATCTCAACGAGGAACTAATGCAGACGGATGCGTACGTTCTCGAAACCCCTAGAGTTGACAGCGCCCTTGTTGCATTAGAACTCGAATTTTCTGGTCAATTGGTGCCCAAGTCGCTCCTGAGGGAAGCCGTGAGTAAATCGGAGGTCCGGGTTGTGAAGCAAAGCAGGGCATACAACAATACGGTACGGAGATGTCACACGTGTCTTACACGGTTCACCCATTCTACATGTAGATCTCATCGATCCTGGAAGTTGCATCCAGGCCTTCAACACATGTTAGTGTGGTTGCTAGTGTTCCTGGCGTATGACTGAACATTCTGCAGTGGAGATATATACAGATGGCATCGCGATTTCTGTCCGGCCTGCTTCGGCGCGATGTCCCTACATCTCCTGACGTTGTCAAATTCTTCTTAGAGCAATCTACAAGCCCACAGCCTGCCATTCGCGTCAATGTACAGAAGTATGCATTCCCAATTTTGACTTTGTCCTTTTTAATTATTTAATAGAGCCGTGGTTAAAGTTTTGTACTTCGTCAAAGTTCGGTCGTATGCCAAATCGAAGGACGAATTGTGGTTAGACGAATGGAGAAATCCATTAGAACAGGAGGTCCTGATTACTAAACCCGAGGTTTTCTTGAATAGCCTGCACCAGAGTGTCGATAGTACAGCAACGTACGTCATCTGCCCTTGTTTACAAAGGATATGTCTGAACACGGGAAAATAGCGGGCATTACATCGACAAAATCCGAACAGGTTTTCTTGCATGGACTCCGTCTATCAAAGCGTACCGAGTGGTTAAAAATACCTCCGATGTGCTTTCAAGTTGGGAGGCCGATTCTCAAGAGTGCCTGCAGATCATTGCTGAGAATGTAACGAGAAAAGATTATTTCAAGACGTTATCGTTGCTTTGGGGTCAAGAATCAAGTAAAACGAGTGGCAGGCTCGAGTTACGCAGCGAGAATGTAGCGTATATCAAGAGCTTAGGTTAAATCCTAACATCTTCGCCGGAACCACGCTCATTGTTTCTTATGCAGTCAAGATGCTTGAGCAAGAAGGGCTTGACGACATTCTTGCCGCTATCGACCCTTTACTATCGGATTCTGACAAGTTCAAGCAGCGCGGAGGTGCAGAGATCTTGGCTGGTGTCCTGCGTGGTCCGTTGTTTCAATGGCACCTCGTTGGTTATAGAGATGAATGGCAAACTAACAGGCGCGAAGCACTGGTCAAGAGCCAACTCCGACAAGTTGTGGAGTTGGACAACAGAGCGATTGGATCAAATATTTGGACAGATAAAACCGGACACCCTAACGTTTTGGGAAGGCTTCTTCCATGTGAGCTTCATAGACTTGCGTCTCACACTCACGTTAATGCGTTTGTCTAGTATCAACTGAGAGCCCGTGATCCGCGTCGTCATAAAGTTCTCGTTGATTGGATTCTAGGGCTTCCTCTCGATTTCAATAGCGATTCCGCATTTGCAAGTAAACAGTCTTTTTTCTTCTGCGTGGAACGTCGCTGATATTGACGTTCAGTGAGCAAACAAATTAGTATGTTGGGCATCCTCGCTGATTCCCTTGGAATCTACTTCAACGCGAAGTCTGACAAGTACATCAAACTTATGTTTGATAATGCCGACACCGGATACGCCGAGGTACGAGCAAATAATGACGTTTTGTTTTCCACCTCACGAAGTTTCGCGAATAGATAAGATCACATATTTGCCAAAACCTTTCTGTTCTTATGAAAAATCAATGGCAACCCACATATTCGAGCACCAGCGCATTCTTGCTCGCATGTGAGAAATCCGAAGATCCTTTGCATATTCGGTAAGGTTGCTGTCATACTCGATGTCTCTATGCTAATTGCTCCCAACAGTGATTCGAAGTATCTTCCCCAAGTTGTCAGCATTCTGGACCAATTTCCTCGGTGGCGTGAAAATAGGCTTCCTCCTCCCCGAGTAAGCCAGTCGGAGGCAAGTTTAATTCCTTTTCTATCATCAATGTAGCTCATCAAAAATTTAGTACGACAAAGTTGGTTTAACCCGTAAGTGATACCCCATGGTTCGACTTGTGATATTGCTAATGGGCTATTCCAGTTCTTACATGGGTTTGGATATCAGCACATGGCGCTCATGCTTGTTTACTTTTCCCCTACATCATTGTGATGATGTATGTTCCATGGTTACCTTTACAGTCCCGGCAAATACCTAATTTCTCGTTAGGCCTGAGACTTTTCGCATGTCAGAACTGAAGGATAGCTCTGAATTGCAAATATACAGCTCCGCTGCGCTGTATGTGTTATCTGCGGTGACCCCTCCAGTCGAGTGTGTTGCCGAGATTTTAGAGAATTTTGTCTCCGCCATAAAGTCTTCTAACGTAAGCCTCACAAAATCCTATAATGCAACATATGACGAACTCTATTAGTCATGGCGAATACGCCTCAATGCCTTGCCAGCACTAGTTGTATTCTTTTACCGAAACCTTATGACGATATCTCAAGATGGCATTTCTCAAATAATGGATGTTCTACTGGACTGTTTAGGCGACGAAAATGTAGAGGTCCGTGAGATGGCCTCTACGGCTCTATCTGGAGTGGTCAGATGCTCGCAGCGCCAAAGTATATTGCCGTTAAAGGTATGCTGCGTGTGATGCCGAGAAATCTTAAAAATCTTAAAGCATATTTTATAGAAACGCTTTATTGCAATGGCTCGAAAGATCAGCCTCCCTCCAAGGCGCGATCCTAATTACGCGGATTCTCTGCGGTCACTTCATTCTGCGATCCTTGGATTGTGTGCCCTGATAGAGAGTCTCCCATACTCCGTTGAGCCTTGGATGCCACCCCTTACGGAAGGTAGACCTCATTCCACTTGCTGAGTTTGTTTTGATCATTACCCTGATGTTCCTATTACGTGTAGTCCTCGCTCTTCATGCCACAGATCCACCTCCAATCTCAACAACCATTCGGAAATGCGCATCCGAGTTCAAGAAGGTAAATTCGGTTTTGTCTCACATGTGAGCCGTTGACTGACAGTAGTTGCCGTGCAGACTCACCAGGTACGACCGATCGATTTCTGATGTTGCTTTAGATATTAAATGGGTCATAGGACACTTGGCACAAGGATCAGCACATGTTCGACGAGGATCAACTGCAGAGCCTTTCCACCATGCTTGTTGGCACGTCTTATTGTAAGTTGCAAATGTGTAGCATGTTATCTCCTGTGGAACTGACTTTTTTGCAATAGATGCATGAAATCGCGATTGGGTAGGTCTCGCGCTGTTTGTAATATATATAATGTTGTGTCGGCATGCCGAAGATCTACATACGGATGTGAAGTTTACTTCCAAAGGCTATTCACTCAGGTCCGAGGGGAATGAACTTCCAGAAGTCTGGAAGATGGATTGCCGTTATTGTACCTACCCCAAACGCTTATCGATGACAATTCGGATGAGTTGTGCGTGTTCAACATGTGTTCGATATGGGTCAAGAAGCAACCCTGAGAGTATCTGCTTCCGTACGTCTAAGAGCCTATACCTCTTGGCTTTAATACCATCTATCTTGCCTGATCCGTCCATTTGGTGGCCAGTTGGTCGGGTTAATTGACCGGCGACCGTTGCACGAATATAACGAACCAAGATCAGATTGTGTCAAGCAATGGCCAGTTAAATGTCAGAAAATACCCCTGACAGCTTGCTTGCTTTCATTGAGGAACGATGAGAAAATATGAACTGTTGGAAAATATTGGTAGGTACGGAATCACGGATATGATGCGGCCAGCCACAGAGAACAACTAAGTACTTGCAGAAGCCCAGAGCAGCCACCGCCACATTTTTAGTAGATTCATTTTGTGTTAGTTATTCGGAACACATGCCTCACCGTGAGTTTAAGGTCCAGGACCAATGCTCGCGGTCTTTGAATATATTTGGAGTGTCGATTACTTTATTTGGCAAGATTGAGAGTGATCGAGTAAGGCAACCATGCCAGACCATGCCGTACAAGGTACTCAAAGGGTTTCTGAAATCTCCCAGAGGTCATGCATCATGATTTGAAGTTTTGACGTTCTGGTTCTATAAACTTGGGACTGAACATCGGATGTTCAGTCCGAATTCTTATAAGCGCCTCTGGGATGAATTGACCCCCGGTCCCGGTCATAAGTAATTGCACACGAGATTTTCACAAGGTTGTGAAAAGTAGGCGCTCAGTCATATCAGAATTGACACGAGGCATCAGACCACAGGTAAGTCGATCGAAAGTTCAACAGTGACAAGTGGCGCTTCGACAGGACGACGTCTCAGTTAGAGATCGCAAATCGAACGGTCGCTAACGAAGCGTTTGAGTCAGTTTGAGCAAACTTGGCCGTTCGGCCATTGCATTTAGGCAAGTTTGAGTAGTCCGAAGAACGCGGCGAGTGATATATGATACATCACGATAGTGTTACAGTCTGTTACAACTTGAATTCTGTTGTGTTCCAGGAACAAGCGATCACTATCTTGCGCGATGGATTGGCGATGGACTGGCGATGGATAAGAACAAATGAGTAGAGCAGGTCTTGGTAGAAAGAACCTGGTATGTAGATCAAGGTAAATCGTTATCATCATCGATTTCATAGATAGAAAGGGCCCTTCTGCGCACGAGACAGGATTATGCTCGGGTCAATTTATAGATTGGAACGGCACAGGAAAGCGGTGGTACTGTATCGACTTGACGACGAGTGATTGATCGCGCAGCACGTGGAGTTTAAGTGGAATGACGACTCTGGGAAAGAAAACCAGTCGGTAGAGTTGAATTGGAGAGAAGGATGGATAATGGAGTAGAAATCAGTGGAACGAAGGGAGTATTGTAGTAGAAGAGTATAATATATGAAATAGTTGGAGTTTGGGGGTGTGTTCATGACAGAGTGCGGAGTTTAAAGAACTCTGTGATGGAACCAAACTAGAAAAGGCAAGAAACGAGGAGACAGCTGTAATATTCAACTTTGGGGGGGGGAGCTTCATACTAGAAAGGCGTAGTAATATATTCGCATATTCATCTTTGAACAAGCTGATTTATAGAGGTTTAATAGACCGGCAAAAGTGGATACAGAGAAACGCTGGTGCTTCGAGGCAAAGGGCACGTTGTCTGCGATCAAAACCTTGAGGAATCCGTGAATGCCTGCCCTCTGCCTCGCCTTCTTTCCTTCTTCAACTCATCTTTCTTCCAGATCACAGGCATCCCCGGATTACTACAGTTCCCGTTGACCTCGCCGTATTCTCCTTCACTATTACCTGCTATCCACACGACTCACTCTTCACGATCTTCACGCAAGCTTCATTTTTATACCTATCTTGTTTTCTGCTTCCTTTTCTTCTTACCTCCATCTTCCTATCATCGACGGAGCCCTATCTATCATCTCTTGGCTTATACAGACCCGCTGTTTATCAACATCATTGGAAGCGAAGGCAACCGACGGCGACCTTTTATACTTAACTGGCAAGTCTTCTCGCCATCCTACAAATAATTCTACTTATTTATTCTTACATTTCAGTTAAATGCACGAAGCAGTCACGAATTCATCAGTATCAACCAATAACTTTCTATCCGCTGCCTCGGACGATTTGACTACTCCCATTTCTCGCAAGTATCGACAGCACACAGCAGACAACTTACATTGGTCTGCGGTACACGATTTTGATACTGAATCTACCGTAGAGGTATGTCCAAGTCACCTGCCACGTGTTGTTCTGCACCCTCATCATTACCGCCCAGCCCCATCAAAATTGGCATTTGTCGACACCCATCGACGACCCTTCCGTTCATTTAACACCCATCCGCAGGGCCACTCCAGCAGGTCTCCCAAAAATTTCCTCTGGCATGCCTACCCGTACCGAAAATAACCCTTCTGACCGAACCCCGGGGGCTAGCCATCGCTGGCGCTTCAATACAAATGGCCAGTTCGTCGACTCCGAGTCTGCTGGTTGGGACCTTGCCGACGAGATCGTCAGACTCAAAATTGGTGAGGCTACCCCCGACTCGGACGAGGTCCATGGTCACATCCGCACTCCACCCAAGTCTAAACTTGCTACCGTTGCCGTCGCTCAGCTCAGCGAAACAAGCCCTCTTGAGACTTCATCTAACACAAGCGTTGGCTCATCGCCACACACGCCCGAACACCAAATAAATACTTCTCATTCCCGTGGCTCGTCAACTGACACCACCGTATCGAGCTCTCAAGAGTCCATTGTCTCTGTTACGAGCAACACGTTGTTGGCCAAGCCTCCGCTTAAGGTAAACACGGGGGCCGGGGCCGAAGTGAAGGAGCGGCCTCACTCGTTCAGTGGTGGTCTTTCAAGCGCTGATCTACGGCGCTTGCAACAGGCTGGAGACGGCGCTGAAGCTGGGGAACGACAACTACAACAGCAATGGGCTCAAGCACAGTACAGGGAAAATTCGACTAATGCTACTGACCAGCTATCATATCCTTCCCTTGCGACTCACATCCATCGTCCGCAGCCACAGCTCCACCCTCAGATGTATGATTATCGAGGCGGCAATTCACAACTCAATGAAGGGTCTACTCCGAATCGTGACGATGCTCATATAGACTACAGTACCCAACAAAGAAATTTTAACTCTATCCCCCAAGGACTCAATTTAGCGACGTCTGCCCCCGGACCCGCATTTGTTCAAGGTCGACCTAATAATACCGTTCCTGGAGTTGCTTATCGCCAGCCACCTCCTCGCGGTTTTCCCCAGCAAGGCCCAGTTGCCAGTCCATCAGCAATACCTTATCCTGGAGGGCATGTATCTCATCTCTCTCTTGGTAATACTCAGCAGTTGTACGACATGATGATGCCCGGGGCCCATCATGAAGGTCATCATCCTGCAGTGACTCGCGTCCAGCAGCAGCACAACATCTTTCGGCCGACTCACCATCATTCCGCTTCTGATCCTTCGGCGCTTAGGGATGCAGCTGCACTCGCCTTACTCAATAGCAATATGCCACCCTTTGGTCCTGGTATGTTCCAGCCAAGCATGCCGCTACCTATGTATCCGAATCAGTATTTTGGCGCACAAGAACAATATCCTCTTCCTGACGCTGCCGTCATGGCTGCACGTTTGCAAGCGCAGTATACCGGCCCGTATGCCGTCCTTCCACCTCAGCCGGTTGCGCTGGAAGGCAGTTCTGTCTCCAGCCCAACTAGCACCAACGGCCCAGGACCTAGCGCCAATAATCGAAAATTGGGATTATATAAAACAGAATTGTGCCGAAGTTGGGAGGAGAAAGGGTCATGTCGGTATGGAACTAAATGCCAGTTCGCTCACGGTGAAGAGGAGCTTCGCAGGGTATCGCGCCACCCAAAGGTTAGTTGTCCTACGTTTCTCTATTACCGAAGGAAAAAGATTTATCTCTCCCTCAGTACAAGACGGAAATTTGCAGGGTTAGTTTGTTCGTTCTCTTCCTATGAATGTAATCTGATACACCACCCAGACATTCTGGGTGTCTGGGTCATGCCCATATGGAAAAAGGTGCTGTTTCATACACACCGAACTGCCGACATCGGGTGCGACAGCTGCGACGGCGAGCAGTGGCACTCCTGCGACAGACAGTGCTCCCCCCCAACAACGACCTGATGGACGGGCGCGCTCGCTGAGTACTAATAGTGATCCTAATGAAGCTAATGTATCTATCCTGGCTCGGATCTCGGCGAAGCGTGGCCAGGACCCAAACAACCTTGCTACTCCCGTAGATTCTGCCAACGGGTTCCAATTTACCCGTCCACCTACAGGCTCTTTACGAGTTGATACTTCAACGCTTGACGCTTCTGTCAAACAGAACAAGTCCGCGTATCCTTCCTTTGCAAGCAATGGTATTTTGTTGCCCGCCCCCGAACCCGTCCGTGCCAAGTCTCCAGGCCCCGTCACTGCAGGTCCCGATTTGGGCAGGCATAACAATTCGCGACGAGAAATTGTTGGATATAGTAATGTGTGTAGACTTCGTTGTCACCGACCTTCGGCTCTAACAATGGTCATTGTAGCAACAACAGCAACGCACCCATAAAACTAACGATTCCTCAAGCTCCAGCGTTCGTCACTCTTTGAATGGCTCAGACGTTGATATCGGCTTCAACGCTTCGCCCCCTGCATCTGGGCATTCGTCGTATGTGCTTTCACCTCCTGAGAGTGGGCGGGTAAACGGGCACGTTCGTGCCGGCAGTGCAGGAAACTGGGGCAGTTTTTCTCGTAACAACCACTTCGCTGCGTCTGCCTACCCTCACGGGCAGAGCCCTGCGGGTGATGTGGTGAGTAACTCGCCTTGGGCGCCAAACGACATTCAAGGAGTGGGCACGTCCAGATTGCACGAGAAAGTATGGGCCTGATACCAGCTTGATACAAGAGAACATCGACACTCCAGTCGAATCTTTTCTTTAAACGGTCCTTTCGATTATGCCGCCCGGACGGACATCCACTTCATAAACCGTTAACTATCAAGTTTGGACTGGATCTCTACATACCATTCACATACATTGTCAAAATCGCTTACCGCAATCTCGTAATCCAATCATCTTCCTTTACTGTATTTGTTCCCTCCGTCTTGACTGTCAATACTAAGGTTACTTTATCTCTCCAATCAGTCGCATTACATTGTCGCAAACCACATGTTTTTATCTCACCTCCAATATCAATCTCATTCTTGTCGATTCCTGGATTGCAGAGAGACATCTATTGAAAGGACCCATAACTCGAAAGCAGACAGACAGTAGTAATCGAGAAAGTATTACTACCATTAACCAAATCCCCATGCAAAGTGTCTTGTAATCTAGATTCCGAGCGCTAGAATTTCACGATGGAAAGCTGACATCCGACAAATAGAATAACTGATGTAATCAAACTCGGGCTCTGTGACATTGGCCTTGAGATCATCCCTTGCTTGGACTATCCCCCAAATAGACCACATGGCATGAGAGGCGGGGCTCCAGATACGAACCTGCTCCTCTAGATTTGCCAATTGAAGCTCACGGTCCCGTTCAGCCATGATGGCATCTTCTCCGAACGTGGCAGTATGACCAAGATACGCAATATAGAAATTGCGGCGCTGGTCATACGTGGGATAGCGGGAAAAGTCATACAGATGTGGAGTTGAGGAGTGATAATCCGCAGTCCATTCGTGAAAATGGTTCGCAATATCGTAGGACGCAGGATTTGGACCAGCATACTCGAAATCAACAACAATTATCTGGTAAGAATGGTCAGTGATGAGAACCAGTAGTGACCGTGACGATCACCCACCTGGCGATGTTCATCCAGACCTTTCGAATGTTGCAACCTCAACAAGTTGCCATATTGGGCGTCATTGTGTGCGAATACTCGTCTACTGCCATTCTTGACGTCGTCTACAGTCGATAGCCACTGCAGATACTTGCTCCAATCTTTCTTGAACGCCATTAAATCAATTTGTGCCCGAATCGCATCGGATATCACTGATAATTTAAGAACGTCTTCCGCAGGCGCTAACCACGCCTTGACATTGTTCACTGCGCCAATATCCCATTCCTTGGTCTTCCTGCTAGCTGGCGGCGAAATACCCTCGACAACGTCAATGTCGACGGAATGAAGTTCTGCCATTCGGGCCCCAATCCAACGACTAATGGCTGGATCACGAATATCCGAGGCAGTCAACGTGGTTGACTCAAAATACTCTTCCACTCTTCCATTCTCAAACGTGCCATAGACACGAGGACCAATGCGGTATTGAGAGGAAAGCACGTGGAGTGTGTGGAGTTCCCTGGGGCGAGAGATAAGGGACCCAGAGGAAGGGCCATAGATCCTTAGTAACAAGGTTCGGGCCCCTCGGAGGGATGAGTGGCAAGACACGAAGAATACAGCATTCGTGAGAGAACCTGACACTTTGTGGACTTTGATGTCTTCGGACTTGAATCCAGCCGTTGACCAGACTGGTACCTGGAGAACCCAAAGGCAATCAAGTAACTTGAGGCGAAACTTATCAGACTTATACTGCCTAGAACATACAAAAAAAACAATTAACAATCATGACACGAGATGAACGAGCGACATCAAACCGTGGTTAGACGCCCGAAGTCAATTCATTAGGCTTGCCGATAGACGACATGTGAATAAAAAGGGAACAGGAAGATGGAGATCTCACCTTGCTTCTAATCGCACCCTAGAATGACGCAAGCCTTCCTCTCTAACAGCTTCGACATCGTCGTCTAGTAAATGGAGAGATGAAGTGGAGGACGAAGCGCTGTTTAGGCTCTGTAGAGAACTTGTGGAAAGGGTTCTGGGAGTATTCAGACTACCAAGTGAGATGGAGGATGGAGATGGGGAGAGCAGTGGTAACATTGTGTTCAGTGAGATGATGGTGGTGAAAATTTATGGATTAGTGTCGGTACCAACCTCTGCACCGTGTCGTGTGAGATAAGGGTGCATAAAGGGCGGATCTCGGTTATTTGCCCACGCGAAAAGAAAAACCAGCAGCTAAAGTCGACACTGTCGAGCCGGGTTGTCGTAGTAACTCAAATAGAAGCTGGTACACGACGCCGACACTATTTTTATTGCTCGTGTGCCATAAATTCAATGTCATCCGCCTCACACCCCTTTTACTAGACCTTCAATTCATTGGAGGACAACACAGAATTAACGCTCAACGCTTACATCAAGTAAAACAATGTGCTCCAGTGGCCGAGAGTGCTCCACCAACCCAGACAAAGTAAAAGCCGACAATAATATTATTGAGTGTGCCCAATGTAAATTACATCCGAATGCCCACATTCATTTCACTTTCGCGCTGATCTGTCCGGAATCCTGACATGGAAATTCTAAACATATAGATACTAGGTGCCGCCGCAAGCGTCGGCGGAAACCTTGCTTATCGGGCAGCCGGCTCTGTCGTCTCAGTATGAGTGGAATAGGCTCGTCTGCTCATCATGTACATCCACATCACTTTAGGGTACTACACTTAACTATGTCTTGTAGTGTTATGTCACCTGCTGAATGGACAGTTGCATTTTGTACAACTGTTACCCAACCACTAACACTGGACATCTCGATGAGCACACTGTCTCCAGGCTCCAGCTGTGGTATCAGCAGTTTTCTTTTTTGCAGTCTAAAAATACACGGGCAGATGACCGGGCTTTGTACATGTTGTGAAATGCACGGCACAGCTTATTGTCGGGTGGAGAGACCTTGCAAGCAAGGTAATCGACGACTTCCAAATGTTCGCTTAGCTCTCTCAAGAAATTCATGAGGCAAGGACATCCGAATGCCCACTTGATGAGCATGGAAAGCTCAGATCCAACGATCTGCCAATATCCGAGTCTGATGGACTGGCACAAGTGTGACCTTTGTGATAAGTCTTATGTACGTGTTTGCCAACAATTGCAACCTTAGATGATCTCCCAGACTTTCGGGTGCGCAGGCCAGTCAATGATGCTCTACAGAAAATCTTCCCTGTTAGTCAAATGATTTGGAAGTACCATACGCGACCTCTGCCGGCGACTCTACTAGCCTTAAAACCGTCAAACTCAATTATTGACAGGGTTTTTTTTTGCCTAGTCTAAATTAGTATCATCTTGTTTCCGTCATCGTCCTCACCCAGGCCCTTGACGAAATGAGTCACGGCCTGTTCAGATCAGACATAACTTTCTAGACTGATACGTATCGAACACTCACGCAGTCCTAATCACCACCCTTCAGATTCTGACCTGTAGATGCTTCATTGCTATTTCTGTCACGCCGTGGCTGTTCTACTGTGGGGAAAGCTGTATAGCTGTCCCCAACTCGAGGCATAGAGTTAATCCGACGCATCCGATTTCCGCCTTTATCTCCTTAATTTAGGGTTGGCATCATGTAATTGTGAGCTCGCTGTCCGGACCGCTTCTTGTCAGATTTTACAAAACGCAGGCGTCCCTGTCCCAGATGTTACCCCATTCAAGTTGAAATGGGTAGTTCGTTCTACCGCATGGCAACAATTTCGTGAACCTTACAAGCGTTGACCTAGCTGCAGTTAGCATATTTACTGGCATACGGGAGCAAAAAATTTCAGACTTCAGGTTCAGATGAATGTCAGCGAATATACTATTGTTCTAGATGAGATAGGAAGACATGTGGTAGGCTACTGAATTGGCGAGCATTTAAGCTAAGCCTCTGTGGAATTCTTTGTTGTTGCCGGTGCTCCGGGCTCTTCGTCAGGGCTGTCATATATTGGCATAGTTTTCAGCAGTAGCGAAATCTTGAGAATAGCAATCGCAAGAGGCTCTGCGGTGCAAAGAATGAAAACTCTTACGAGGAAAGCGAACCCCAAACACGGGGCGCACACCATCCAAATAGTCTGCGTGGTAATGTATGTTAGCAACGCCAGATTACTCAAGGCAAACCGGGAACACCTGAACTGATGTAGATATAATCCTCAAAACCTGCCTTCTGAGTGTCAACGGCTGAATGGAATGAATCAGACTGTAATTCATGAAGGGATCTGAGATGTGCGGTGGCAAGCGATTTGACGCTCGGGCGTAGAACGTGGCCCCAGCTACAGCCTGCAGCGCGATCAGACTCGATGAACTGAGGTGATTGCCGGAGCGTACCAATCCGACGGTTGCACCAGTGAATCGCACCAGGAAAAACGCGCTTGTCCCTGTCGCTAGTTCTCCTGGTTTCACCGCTCTTGCAAATACTTGGTACGGCGCATGAAACAACATTCCCAATCCGATACCTGCAATAAGTGGGAATGCGGTTTGAGCAACAGTAGATGCATGTTCATCCAGTAGCGTGAAAAGGCCTAACACAAAACATTCAGCAGGAGAACATTGTTTGTGGTAAACATATTAATACCGAAGCCTAGCGTCGAGACAAGTAACCCAATGCATATTATCCATTTTTGACCGCTGGTATTGCGAGTGCGTTGTTGCCAGTATCCGATGAACCAAGCCGCAGGCATTGAAGCCAAAGATGAACCTAGAGAGTAAGGGAGTAACCTGATGCCAGCTTGCAAAGGTGTGAAACCATTGGCGGCCTAATTGACCTGTAAGAAGCCTTGACAAGCAGAAAAAGAAAGAACAAGATACTTGAAAAAACAAAGCAAGGTAAAAAGTCCCGGCATTGAAAGCAAAATTGTGCAAAAAGTTCACGACAAGTATTATGACTACAAGATGCGAGATTAGCGGATGAAAACTTAAAGAATGATAAGCAGAGAGAGACAAACTAGCAGTGGGATCACTGAATGTACTAGCAGAGAATAAGCACTCTCGCGTTGTGTATTTCTCGTAACACCCTCCGCAGATAAGAACAGCTATGCCCAAGATAATCAACAGTAAGGTTGAGGGTGCCGTCCCTATGGCATTGTCAAGTCCGTGCCAAGGTAGTCAGTGAATTAGGCAACTCACAACCACGATCAGTTGCGAAGCTAAACCCAACAATGATGCAGCTCGTCCCGCTCATGAATAGAATCCTGACGGCATCAATTAACCAGGAATATAATCGAAAGCAGAGAAACATACAATCCTCCGAAATCAAACCTTTCGGCCAACGTACGCAATGATGTATCAGAAGAATTGTCGTTAATATGTACATTACGGAGGGAAACTACGAGAACCAAAAGCGCCACGAGAGAGATAGGAAGGTTTATATAGACTGAAAACAAGTGAGGGAGAGCATGCGTTGGAAAGGTCTCCGTCGCTTACATACCCATCTCCAGCTTAAATAACCAGAGCCACCTTGGCCTAAAATAACATGAGCGACGAGGTCAATGTAACCAAATGAGCGTTGTACCACTGAAAACGCCGCCGAGGATCGGACCACCAATAGCAGAGCAACTCCAGGTAATACTAAGTGCCTGTGACCATTGGGCGCGATGTTGAACTTCAACGATTTCTGCTGTAATGACCCAGACGGAGTTGACTATACCGCCACCTCCGACGCCAGCTACACAAACGAGCCATAATTATTGTCTGCACACGACCAACATGAATGGCTATACGTTACCTAAAGCCCGGGCTGCGATGAGCCAAGTAATATCCTACCATCACCAAGGTTAGAAGACAAACTGAAGAAGGATGTATCCTACCTTAGCTGCACCGCAAAGCAGGGAACCCAGCGAAAATATAGCCATACTGGCATATAGGACATTCTGCCGACGCATTAATCATGGTCGTGATATGGAGACGATTTCTCACCTTCCTGCCTACAAGGTCAGATATTTTCCCGTAGAGTGGTTGAAATGCAGTCTGTGTTAGCATATAGGCCACCCCCACCCATGTGTACTGGTTGTGAGACGCATTAAGTTCATTAGCGATGGTTGGCAAACTCGTCGAAACGACAGTCTAAGCAAAAAACCGTGAGCTAAAGAATGTTCTGTGAGCAGCGAGGCACGAACAGCATCCGTAGTAGCCAAGAACAGCGTCAAAGCTGCACTAGAAGGGAGAGGTTAGCTTTGTAGGGCAATTTACTACAGCTTATGTCGCTTACCCGATGTGAGCCATGAAAAGCCGAAGGGTCGAGAGATGCTGTCGTTTGTCATCGAGAGTGGCTGATGACGCCGTCTTTATACTGAGGGAAGATGGAAGCAAATCATCCGGCGTGGTCGAGGGGCTAATCAGCACGGCGGTTTTCTCAGAGTGCGTGCTGTGATTGTCGCTAGTAGATTGAGCACGGCGGCAAGCATCAACGTATGTCGTCTCTTTCATGATAGACTTGGACAATGGGTAGGCCAGGCTTTGTGCGTCTGGACAGGTGAACTACTAAGTTCCTGGTATTATGCATCCTCCCGTCGCGTTTTTATAGAAGCTCTAGTGGCACTGTCTAGCTTTTTTCAAATCGGGGGAAGAGAATATAATGTCTTTGGCAAAACAAGGTACCTCCATGCCATTTCCAACATTTGAACAAGTCGGAGTGTGGACGAGGAGGTAGATCCCATGAACCGATATTAGGCCTCAGATTTCAGATTGGCGAGATTTCGTTTAGCACCTTTGTGAATACTGAAAACTGCCCAGATGAAAGAATCCACAATGACATGTCCCTTTGAGTACCTCCGATTGTCACAGATATAACGATGAGAATCCAAGTCAGGAAACAGAGGGAACATGGTGTTTGCATAGTGCCTCGTTGCAAGGTTAAAACCGAAAAGTTGGCTACGACCGAAAGGGCCGGACGATCATATGCATCTACTAGATCGCCGCACGGCGAGAGGAAGCGAAGAAATCAGATTCACAGATGCGAATGAGCTCATGATGTATAACCTATAGGCTCTATACTTTGTGGGGGTTGGATTCATCTCCCAAAAAAATCTTATATAATCAGAGTTGTATGGCAGCCCTGATATTGCACTGATAAATGGATAATTAGACAAATGAGTTCCATTATCATAGGGTCTAGATTAGCTCCTTTATAGTAATTTATCCCGTTGCTCTCTTCTTCGCCTCCTGCTCCTTTGACGGCGGGTCCTCTTCAGGGGAGTCTGTAGGAATGTGCGCTTTAACTGACGCGAGGAACGCGCAAATGAGGGAAATGGATGCACACGTAATGGGAGGACGTGTCAGTCAAAGCGGCAAAAAAAAATTAAAAGCCAATGAGCCCTCGTATGTTTTGCCAGGTTCTAGAGATCCAACCGCTAGGCGGTGGCGAATAGTGGGTAAAAGAATCCGTACCATTATCATTATTTGGAAGCTCTTCTTTCTGGCTACTAGAAGCCTCGGGTTTTGCACGGTTACGGCCCTCAATGTCGTCTGCATATTCCTGCAGCAGTTGTCGCTGACGCTTAGTGAGCAATCTAGTGGCTCAACGTCAGTTAGGTGTTGCCGTGTGTCGAATAAGCATTACCTAGGAAGGACAACTGAAAAGGCAACGAAAAGATCCCCGTTGGCACCTCCATACACCGAAGACACCCCGCGACCTTTTAAAACCATCTCCTCTCCTTGCTGTGTTCCTCCCGGAATTCGAACATCTACCTCCCCATCAAGAGTAGGTACGCGCACTTTCCCACCAAGAAGTGCGGTGTGCATTGGAATCCGTGCCTCATGATAGAGGTTTGCTCCTTGTCGTACGAAGGCTTTTGAAGAGGCTACGCTAATCCTCACCAGAAGATCACCATTGGGACCCTTTCCGGATATTGGCGCGTCGCCAGCATTTGAGACACGGATCGTCATTCCGTCTTCCACGCCTTTGACGGGTAATTAAGATAGTCTCGAAGCAAGTTGGCTTGCACACTTACCCGCAGGGATATTGACCTGAACAGCTTTTGCCGTCCTCACTTTCCCCAGGCCTCCGCAACTGGAGCACTGTCCGCTACGAGGGACCGAACTCCCAACTCCATCGCAAGTATGACACGTACTAGCCATCTGAAATCCGCTGTCTATGACAAATGTTCGAGTACCCGAGCCACCACAAGCCGTGCATGTCGTCCGCTTTGCGCCAGGCTTCAACCCACTACCGGAACAGGCACTGCAGTCTGTGACAGGATTAACATTAACCTTCTTGGTCGTCCCTTTGCAAGCCTCCATAAACGAAATTTTTATGGTCGCCTCAAGGTTTGCCCCTCGTGCCGTCTCCGAACCTCGAGATTGACGTCCACCAAAAGACCCAAAGAGTTGCTCAAAAAGATCTGATCCTGGATTCTGGCCAAATGCCGCACTGAAATCCTGGAATCCGGCGAAACCGCCAGCTCCTCTAGCACTAGCAAAGGCATTAGGGTCGAACCCCGGTTGCTGAGAGGCAGAGCCATATTGATCATACGCCGCTCGCTTTTTGTCATCTTTCAATGTCTATAAAACAGGCGTTAAGAACCACTCGACATCAGGAGGATAGACTTTACATCGTAAGCCTCTTGTATTTCAACAAATTTGTCCCGTGCACCCTTGTCAGGATTCGTGTCTGGATGATATTTTCGGGCAAGCTAGCAAAGATGTAAGGGGTAATATAGTAGAAAGTCAGTAAGGATCGTACAGAGAAATATGTCTTCTTGATTTCGGCCGCCGTCGCGTCGGGTTTCACTCCCAAAACCTGGTACGGATCTTTAGGTGTAGCTGCCAGTCGAGAGGTTGCGTGTAACAGGCGCTACACCCTTGAGCCTATATACATAAAGCACGAAATGGTTAAGGGAAGTACCTTGTCACCAGGTCGTTCTACATGAGCCGGTTTTTGGCAAGAAGAAACCCCAAGTTGGCGGCACTGAGACCTTAAAACAGATACCGAACGAGTGCGAGCAGGGTGCGTGCGAGCGCAAGAATAGAAAGCAATAAATGAAGAGAAACCCTGAGATGGAAGCCTAGGAGGCATGCCAAAACCAAGACTGATAGCTAGGTAAATTCAAGTTGTAATTCAAACGCCGGCAAATTTTGAAAAATTTGTCTGCGTTTGTCTATGTTTCTTATTGATAGTCTAATTCAACAACTGCTAAATTGAGAAGGAAGATGATCTGGTCACTGCGAGGGAAGTAAGTGCTAGTGTGTCGTCCTGTAATACCCACCTGACATACACATTATTCTACCCGTAACTGAGGACAGGTGACTCAGGGCACTTTACATAGTGTATTTCCATCGGATTCTAGATGGATCCATTATGAATGAATGGGCATCGGAGCTTGTGAACTGCGAGAAGATGCCCAAAGATGGCAGAGATCTATAACAGGCCGGACAAATCCAGACTGTCATCTCCGGTCCCTCAGCTTGCAAGGTGGTCAAGGCGACTTACAGGAACGAAATGGGACGTGCCGAGGTCGATCGGTGTAAGAGTTGGGGCTTCCACAAAGAACAGCTGACCCTCATAATCCAATCGAGGTTGCATTTCCGACTGGGTCGGTACTAGTTCGAGCTTGCCACCAAGCCTTCCCATAGGACACCAAAATTTCTTCACCCTTCTTAACCCCCTCTGCAGAACTCCAGATACTCATCCGTAACTCTCCCGTGGCTGTCCTTCGATCACAGAATAAGGCGTTGGGTTTGGCCCTGATTCCACGATAGTCGTTGATGAATCTGGCTTCATTTCCCATTGTGCTGGCATCGAGACCTACGTTGATACCATCCTGACGACGGTAAAGAGAGAGATCGTAGTCCGAGTTTGGACGATCGTCGCAGTGTATTTCGCCTGGTGACTGAAGTTAGTTGTCCAAGAAACGACATTTTTAAGCGAGTATACCGATATAGTCAAGGATGTGTGTATTGGGAGGTATTTTTCTGACCGCAAACAACCCTAATTGTCCCCGAGCTGGATGGGAGGGACATGAAATCGAGCGAATTACGACCAGACAACGACGTTGTGGGACATAGCTACGATTCGAAGGCCCACTCTCGATCTCAAGACGAATAGCAGCTGACGCGGAAGAGTGGTATCGGGAAGAATGTATGTATTGTAGCTGAGATGGCCACTGAGAAGGCTTTGACATTGTCATAGAAGTGAATACAAATAATTTATAAATAATATTATTGCTCACATAATGCAGCAGGCTATGATGACCATGTATACGCACTTCCAGGAAGATATCTCAACATCGGAAAAACCCTAAGCATAAATCCTACTGCATCGTCGTGGTGAGGCAGATCCATTGTACCCACCAATGGTGCATGAATTTTGTGGAGCACATTTTACGCACATCTGGGCCTTTCTGGCATACTAATTGGCACCGTGGGAAAGGAAGCTATACCCAGACCGTTGACGACCACCTCGTGGAACGCTTTTGAAGCTTGAACGTCAAGTTCTGCTTCATCTTGTCCTCTCAACACCCTCATTCATAGCATTCTGATGGGCCGGTCCACTAACAAGTCGGTTTCTCGTGTGTATTGCGATGTCAACGCTCGACTGGGCCCTTCATGGCATGAATATGGTCTGGTGTGGTATCTGGTTTTTCTAATCAGCTCTAATAATGTTTTCTAGACAATCTACAAGTTCAGTGGGGATCCCAAGATCATTATGAGATTGTTCGCAAAGTTGGCCGGGGAAAATACTCCGAGGTTCGTCTAGTCATCAATCTCGCGAAGCCGGGCTCTCCACGAAACGTACTAGGTG
>QLOJ01000523.1:0-81974 GCA_003313625.1 Tricholoma saponaceum
CTCAGTCACTCGTACTATCACTGGCCTAGATATGAAAAGACAAATGTCCTCCCTTGCCCATTTCCTCAGAACTTCATGAAACCTTTAGATATCCCGGATCTAGCTTATAAAGTAACTAAATATTCATTCTACCAAGTCTGGGATTTTTTACTCTAGTGTGGAAGCGGCCACGAAACTTCCGATGAAAGGGTTAGAAATGGCAGGGATATGAAAAATGTGACCACTGTGACCATCGTACTTGTCAGAGTGAATTTAAATCTCCGCAGTGCTTTGCGACTCCTGTTTTGACAGGGGTTCAAACTCCGAAACGTCACGAAAAAACCACCTCATCGCGAACGACTTCCGCATCCCCTTCATCTCTCATTCTAGACCATAAAATAATGATGGACACCTTGCTATAATACGTGGGGATCTGTATATAAATTTTACAAGACATCCGTGAGCCCAATCTTTTCCTGGGCACCTGTGAACCAGAACAAAATGCCATTTTCGAGCATTTTTCATAGTTTGATTTTGCCTCCATTTTACCTCCCTCTCGTAAAGCAGAACTGAGTAGACAGGTTTTTAGCCAACATGTTGGGCGATATAGAGAATAATTTACAAGGAGGTCTATTGACATATGGACTTTGAGGAACGTCACGAAAAAATATTTTTCATATCTGGTCATTTTTCATATCTGGGCCAATGATAGTAACACAAACCAAACCTAGCGGTACCAGGACCCCGAGGTTCTGTCAAAAGTTGACGTGTTCTAACCATATCCTGACCTGGCCCTGCTCGTGCACCGTAGCCCCCCAACTGCACTCGCCGTGTTCCGCCGACTACGTAACCGCCCCATGGACCTAGACTACTAAACCAGGATCAAAGACCGCAGTCTCGCAATGTGGCAGCCAAGGTAGTGCGAAGGTTTGTCTTGGACCATGAAATTTTTATAATTACAGTACGTACCGTTCGGGGAAATCTGGGAATCTAGCGCCTAGAATCATACCATGTATCGGCAATAGACTCCGAGGGAGTACTACAATAATATCTTCGAGGAGTTATTATTTTCGAATCATGGATCCCTGTAACAGAGCAATGTCAGAATTATGAGGAGCCTATTGGCTACTTCCATCACTGGTCTCGTCATCGCTATCGCTGTCACGTTCCTCCGCTCCTTCTAGATCCATGGCACCTTCTAACTGTTCAAGGTTCCAGCCAATCGAAGCCTTTCTCATCTCGAGTTTCGAAATATGCCTTCCCAAGCTTACCAAGACATCGTCACTAGCGATTGTTAGCTCCCAACAACCAAGTGTAAACAGCATACATACCTAGCATAAACTAGAGTCCACATACAAAAATCATCCAACCAGATTTTGCTATACACATAATACACCTCATGGTGATCAAGAATGCTTTTCATCTTAAGGAGACATCGAACAACAGTCCGTTTGCCGTTAGATAATAATTGGGCAATATCCATTCGACAAGCTTCAGCTAGAATCCACGAGCGATACAATGGAAATGCCAGAGAACGTCGATACGACGTTGCGAGAATCTGAGATAGCTGGTCGGCTGAGAAAATGAGGGGCTTAACCACCGTAAGGTTCGAAGGATCTAGGGCTGAAAAAGCAGGGATGAGCGTTGCGAGTGTCCACGCGCTCTCGGGCGTAGGATCGTCTTGAGTTGTACGACATTCATACGCGTAAGAAAACAGGAGGCTAAGAAGCGTGAGGTAAAGATTATGAATCTGCGTTGGGGTCGGAAGGTCTAAGATACGATTTATAACAGCTTTGTAAAACAAAAAATCAGATTGTACGAACACTCTTTCCTTGGTAAGCGCAACATTGCGACATTCTCTTCATCTGTGTAATGAAAGTTTTCAGTACTCGCAGCACATGGGTGCTTCCATTTGAGTAACTCGACTATTTGTTCGTCGTCGGCATAATCCGCCCTGCCGAACATTGCATGAATAAATATGAGATGGCAGCAAGGATTGCCCCACATGTAATATTCCTCATCCCATTTATCGTTTTCGTGTCGTAACCTCCTTTCACGCCGCTGAGAAACAGGACATGATTCTGCATCTGGCCCAAGTTCATTGACTTCATTTTCTGTATGAGAAACATGCTTGAAGTAGCCAGAGTGCATATCAAGAAACCCATATTGCTTTTGGGCAGTTATATTTAGCGGAAGTTCGGTAATGGATTGCGGTAACTGCCAATCATTCCGAGAAGCTAATATCGTCGGCTCTTAACTTCCCCGATTTCAACGATAGGGAATTTATTGATCATACCTTGCAGAATTTCATCATGTTCCAAAGAGAGCGCCTCGATTTTTGTAATCAAGCGATCTTCATATGCTCCTGGGTCCCCTGAGATAACTTCGATCACAGGCTGCGAAGCTGCTGGTCGTGGCGCCAACAGTTTCGCCAAAAGATCCAGATCTTTGAAATCCTGACCTGGCTTTTCTTTACTCAGTGTGAGTGTCAAATAACCCGAGCTAGGATCATATTGAGCGGACGAGGAATCGTCGTCCACGAGGGAGTTAGAAAAGTTCAGTCGTAGAAAATATGGGTTTATGTGAACAGAGACCAAGGTTTCATCCACGTGAACTTCCAGGTCTGCAGCCTACTTGAACAAAAGTCAGCTTAAGCGCCGTGGGGGCGGAAGTAGCGTACCCGAACAGAAGGACAGTATATCGACACGATGACGGACTTCTGCGTCTGATTGCAAGCAAAACGAGGTGTGATCATGAGTTTGGACCAAGGTTACAATTACCGCTATCTGTTGGATGCGAAGGCGAAGCAATGACAGAAGTCGACAGAGCCTTGATGTTGGTGACTCGTGGTGGTTGGAAACAACTCGCGTAACACCGATCTTCATCATGATCGTGACTCGGATACCCCACGAGAGCCCACGAGCCGAATGAAATCAACTCTATGAAGGCTCAGGCGGCCAGCTGTCCCGACGAACACACATACTCTCCGCTGTCCCATCATGGACCCCCAGGTAAGATCCTTCATTCTTATGGTTTTAGCTGTCCGGGAGCCTTATCTTTCCTCTTAAGGAACTTCCTGCACATCCCTCGCTGGCTACGATAGAACAACTCATTTTGAATGAGAAACGAGGAAATTGCGTTCCTGTATACGTCCAACTCCCGGCTGATCTGATTACACCATGCATGGCCTATCTTCGAATCGCGAAAGATTCGAAATATAGCTTTCTTCTTGAGTCGGTGATTGGAGGTGAAAGCGTTTCTCGTTACAGTTTCATTGGCTCAGGTCTGTTCTTGTCATCGATGGTCCCGTCAGGCTCACAAAGAAGACCCCCAGATCCTTTCAAGGTGATTAGATCTGGACCTAGTGAAGAGATCTCCGGTGATCCCATGGTCGCTCTTCAAAAAGAGCTCGCAGTTTACAAATACGTGAAAATTCCTGAAATTCCTACTTTCACTGGTGGTGCCATCGGCTACGTGTCGTATGATTGTATTCAATACTTCGAGCCAAAGACTGCATGCGAACTTGGTGATGGTGTTGGTGTTCCCGAAGCGATGTTCATGTTGGTGGACACACTTCTAATCTACGATCACATTTTCCAAACTCTCAAAGTCGTCTCTCATGTCTTTTGTCCTAAAAATACTGGGACCGTCAATCTGGCGTTTGTATATCAAACAGCCATATCGAAGGCACGCAGGCTCGCGAAATCACTGCTGACAGCTATGACACCAGAGCCCCCCCAGCCACCCATTACACTGGGAAATGAAGGAGTCTCCAACGTTGGAAGGGCTGGATACGAAGAATTCGTAACGACTCTCAAGAAGCATATCATTGCTGGAGACATTATACAAGCTGTGCCATCACAACGTCTTGCCCGACCTACAGCATTACACCCATTTAATGCATACAGACATCTACGACAAGTCAATCCTTCCCCTTACATGTTTTATCTAGATTGCGGCGACGTCCAAATCGTGGGTGCCAGTCCTGAAACATTATGCAAAGTAGAAAGGAATGTCGTGTACAACCACGCAATCGCTGGAACTGTAAAACGAGGAAAGACGCCAGAAGGTAAGTCTCGTATTCAATACACTGGACTTTAGTTAAGTGACATTGCAGAGGACGAGATGTTGGGCGCCGCGCTGCTTGCCTCAGAGAAGGATCGGGCAGAGCACATCATGCTCGTCGATCTAGCCCGAAATGATGTCAACCGTGTCTGTCAACCGAAAACAGTCAAGGTAGACCATCTGATGAGAGTCGAAAAATTTAGTCATGTTATCCACTTGACCTCTCAAGTGTCGGGTACATTGCGTGAGGACTTGACAAGGTGTGATGGTTGATCATAGGCTTCGGTCATCCTCCCTAACATTCATCTAGGTTCGATGCGTTCAGGTCCATCTTTCCCGCGGGGACTGTGTCCGGAGCTCCCAAAATTAAGGCGATTGAGATTATATCCTCCCTGGAGAAGGAGCGGCGAGGTGTCTATGCTGGTGCTGTTGGGCGATTTGATTTTGCCGACGATGAGATGGATACCTGTATTGCAATCCGGACCATGACTTTCAAAAACGGTGTGGCCTATTTACAGGCTGGAGGTGGTATCGTTTACGACAGCGTCGAGGAAGACGAATATATCGAAACCATCAACAAGCTCAAAGGTAATGTGCGGGCTTTGGAAGGAGCAGAACGTGAGTCATCCCCTTCCTACGTGAATCTCTTAGCTGATGATGGGGGTTTAGAATACTGGTATGATATCCAGAAGATCTCAGCCAGCAAGAAAATTACGTAGAATGTATGTATATATTATATCCGTTAGCTGGGGTATCGAGTATGTCGTGCTCTCTTTTGATCACGTTCCACCTGCTTTTGTTCCACTCCCTTCCGAAGAGCAACGCCCTCCCTGCCAGCAATACTCAGCACACCAGCAACGAGCTCTGCCGTCCGAGTGCTCTCATCATTGGCAGGTATTGGGTACATGACGATGCGAGGGTCGGCATTTGAGTCAATGATTCCAATCGTTGGTACATGCTCGATTGCACATTCCCGAATGGCATTGATGTTTGCAAGCGGATTGAGTAGAATGACGAGGTCAGGGACCACCTTGGTGGTCTTCACGACATCCAGACCGTGCATCTGAATTTTGTTTGTCAGAGTGCCAGGTAACCAGCGATCACCAACGTGATATCCCTGCTCTCCCATTCGTTCTGCAGCTTTTTGAACGACTGGCCGCAGGTCTGGTCTCGTGCCAATGAAGACAATCTGGCCGTTTGCGTTAGCCACTGCGCGCACGAGATTTGCTGCTCGACGAAGCATGGGTAAGGTCTGGTCAAGATCTATAATGGTGACACCCGCACGAGTACCATAAGCATATGGTATGAAGTTGGGGTTCATTCGCGTGGAAGCATGGCCAAAATGTGCACCAGACGCGAGAAGGGCGGATAATGTGGCGTGTGATGGAGGTTTATGAAGTCCATCTCGAGGCTTGAAGGTGTTCTTTGAACTTTGTTTCGATCCGTATTCAGAAAATGTCTCAACTTGTGTGTTTGGAATCAGTAAGATATTGATTTTTGAGGGAAACTTGAAATGGCGCACTCAATGACCTCAGCTCAGCTCGGTGAAGTTGAAAAAGTGTCCAGTCTCTTGTTGTCTCCAACCGTTTGTTCTCGTCACCAGAGAAACATCGAATGACCACCGTTGGGAAAGTTCCTCTCCGCGTTCTGCAAGAACATCTAGCAGACGCCAACCAAGGACGGATGGATGGCTGGAACGACATGAATTGCAGCTCAGTGGCTGTGTCACTTTTCCACAAGGCTTGCTTACCTCATATCCATCGATTTTTTTTTCTTCACCGCAACCACCACCGACCTTTCGATTTTTCCAACTTAAATAAAAATGGACGACTTGTTCGACGGCGCTATTGGTATTGATCTTGGAACCACATACTCGTAAGTTGTCATATTTTGCGTGTTCTTGTCAGCCAATGATCGACTTTTTCTCTTGCAGCTGTGTTGGTGTCTGGCAAAACGACCGGGTCGAGATTATTGCTAACGACCGTGAGTATCTTGTCTAGACCACCCAAACTTTTTATGCTTCACACCACATTGTATTCAGAGGGCAACCGAACGACACCATCATATGTTGCTTTCTCAAACGAGGAGCGCTTGATTGGTGATGCCGCTAAGAATCAGGCTGCCATGAACCCTCGTAACACCGTCTTTGATGCTAAGCGTCTTATCGGTCGCCGATTTGAGTAAGTTTGCCTACATATTCTTCCCCTTCTTCCCACTCACTTTCCTTCCCGTCACTCAGTGACCCTGATGTCAAGAAGGTCAGTTAACATTCCAATACAATTCTGTCATAAATTAAAAGGTCAGCTGTAGGATATGAGCCACTGGCCGTTCGAGGTCATTGAAAAAGACGGATCACCTCTGATCAAGGTCCAATATCTTGGAGACGATAAAACCTTCAGCCCTCAGGAAATCTCATCCATGGTCCTCACAAAAATGAAAGAAATTTCAGAGGCCAAGCTCGGAAAGACGGTGAAAAAAGCTGTTGTGACGTGAGTTTCCCTGTTATGTTCATCTAATGCCCAGTAACACTCATTTTTATCTATTCTCACGCAGCGTGCCAGCCTATTTCAACGATTCTCAGCGTCTGGCTACCAAAGACGCTGGTGCAATTGCTGGTCTGGACGTTCTCCGCATCATCAACGAGCCTACTGCTGCTGCCATCGCCTATGGTCTCGATCGTCAATCAAAAGCCGAGAAAAACGTCCTCATCTTCGATCTGGGAGGAGGCACTTTTGATGTCTCTTTGCTAAATATCAGCGGAGGTGTCTTCGCGGTGAAAGCGACTGCCGGTGACACTCATCTGGGTGGTGAAGACTTCGACAATGCTCTCCTTGAACATTTCAAGAATGAATTCAAGCGGAAGTCCAAGCTTGACATCTCAGACGATGCCCGTGCCCTCAGACGCCTCAGGAGTGCTTGCGAGCGTGCCAAAAGGACACTATCTAGTGTCGCGCAGACCACTGTCGAAGTCGATTCACTGTACCAGGTTTGGATCGATCTTTTGGGACATATAATCCTAGCACCTGATGCTACTATTACAGGGCGAGGACTTCTCAGCCAACATCACTCGTGCCCGCTTCGAAGAGATCAACGCTGTGGCCTTCAAGTCTACCCTTGAACCTGTGGAGAAAGTATTGAAGGATGCCAAGATGTCTCGTGAGAAAGTAGACGACATCGTTCTGGTTGGTGGTTCTACCCGTATTCCGAAGATTCAGGCGCTCGTTTCAGAATATTTCGGTGGACGTCAATTGAACAAGTCGATCAACCCCGACGAGGCTGTTGCATACGGCGCAGCCGTTCAAGCTGCAGTCCTCACCGGCCAGACTTCGGAGCAAACCAAGGATCTCCTTCTCCTTGATGTGGCTCCTCTTTCTCTCGGAGTCGCCATGCAGGGCGATGTCTTCGGTGTTGTTGTACCCCGGAACACTCCAATCCCAACCAACAAGTCACGGACATTCACCACCGTCGAGGACAACCAAACTACTGTCACTTTCCCTGTGTGAGTATTCTTGTAGCTGATTTTGTTTCCACCGCTGATTGCCTGCCTATAGCTATGAGGGTGAGCGTACACAATGCCGTGACAACCGTCTGCTCGGCGAGTTTGAGCTTAATGGCATACCCCCGATGCTTCGTGGGCAGGCAGAGCTGGTGACGACCTTTGAGGTTGATGCCAATGGTCTGTTGAAAGTGTCCGCACAGGACCGTGCATCCGGCCGCAAGGCATCCATCAGTATGTGATTTATGAATACCCATGCGGATTGCCCATTGACAGATAATCACTGCAGGCATAACGAACTCTGTTGGACGTCTCTCATCTGCTGAAATTGACCAAATGATTAAGGATGCCGAGCAGTTCAAGATGGCCGACAAGGAGTTCTCTGCCCGGCATGAGGCTAAATCTGATCTTGAGGCGTATATCCACCAGGTGGAGGGTACTATCACATCACCCGAGATCGGCATGAAGCTCAAGCGTGGAGCTAAGGGACAGGTTGAGGCTGAGCTTGCACGGGCGCTGGAGAAGCTGGAGATGGAGGAGTCGACAGCTGAAGAGCTGAAAAAAGCACAGCTAGGCATCAAGCGTGCTCTACAGAAAGCCACCGCTGGTATACGATAAACTTATTGACTGTCGAGTGATGTGAAGACCATAGATCTGTTTTCTTGTGCCATCTGCTGCCTTGTTCTCTATTATGTTTGCATTCCAAATTCAAATCGATGTGGTGTTCGCAGAAACGGCTTACAAAAATACTGGAGCTACATTTCACTATGTATTCAATAACTAAATCATTGGTGGAATAGTTATGAGATGGCTTTATGAAGCCGCAGTGCCACTTCTAGAATCCACAGTTCCTCGTCGGCGCCATCACATAAAGCTTTATCTGCTTCAGCAAAAATTAGGGCACATCCCGATTTCTGGCGGCCATTCAAAGTGGGATGAAGAATGACAAGATCGTGCAACTACCACATCGCCATTAATCCGGATGTGCTCGCACCCTGAGAGGGATGAACTCACTTGTGATAGGATCTGTGTGGCTGAGAATCCCTCCCTAATAATAGCTTTGACTTTATTCTTAATGGGTTCAAAAGAGCGCAGCTCCTTCTGTGTTCCATCGATATCCATGGCGTTGTCAATCTCAATCCCTAATGTGCTAGCAAAGTCATTAATCACGGTATCAGGAACAACACCAGCAATTTCTTGAATATCTGCAGGTGTGATTAGAGTGGGCGGATTTGTTGAGGAGGAAAGCCGAGATGCAGACTGGAGGTAGGTAATGGCACGGCGAAGATCACCAGACGAAGTGTTAATCAGGGTGTCGATTACTGAGGGAGGGACATCAATATGTTCGGCTTTGGCAATATAGGACAGTCGGGCGGACGACGAAGCTGAGTCCAGAGGTGTAAAACGAAACTTGGAACAACGTGATGCAAGTGGCTCGATGATTCTGTAGTTTTGTTCATACGAGTCCAGAATCAGTTGGCAAACGGAGCTAACCTGGTAACATAATTGCATACTAAACAAAATCTGGTAATCCGAGCGTAAGTCTCCATTATTCGTCGGAGTGCTCCTTGTGCGTCCTGAGTCATAGAATCTGCCTCATCAAGAATGATGATCTTGTAAGGCGGGCATGGATATGATTTGCCATCAGAGGCGACTTTTTGAGCGCGAGGCGTCTGACGTGCAAAATCCTTGACTTTGTTCCGGACGATACCAATTCCGCGCTCATCTGACGCGTTTAATTCTAGAACCCTTTCCCGAAAATTATCTGGACTATACGTCCATTCAACAATGGTGCGTAAGATAGCTCAAGTGAAGCATACCCAAAAAGTTGTCGCGCCAAAGCAAGGATGGTGGAAGTCTTGCCTGTGCCTGGGGGCCCATAGAAGAGCATGTGGGGTAGCTATACTCAAGTAAGAAGAATACATGGACGTAACAGATTTACGCACATTTGTTGACGTGAGAGTCTTTTGTAGCACTGCGACTGTGTGATCCTGGGCGGAAACATCATCAATGGTTTTTGGCCTGCTATTAGAAGTTTGTAAGATCAGAAAAGGATGGAAAGCAAAAATAAAAGGTACTATTTCTCAACCCATGGCTGCAGTGCTGGGTCAAGTACGTGCTTTTGAGCAGATTTGGTAGATGAAGCCTTTGCGTCGAAGAACGACATGATGGAGGCCAGTAGTATGATATTGCTGTCACAAACGCGTGACGTCCGCGTCGGCTTTCCCACGAGGAATTGACCACGTCTTGCGTCTTTTTTCCATTCTATCCACGGTGGCCGCATCCATGAAAGGCCCTTTGACTGAAATGTCAGGATCGGATATTAACAAAGGTACGCATTTTCAACACAGTTATACTTGTAGTCTCATACAAACCACAGGTCCTTCACCCACTACTCCAACTGTAGAAGGTCAATTTGACGCGTCGCCGATCTCACAACCGCTGACCGACGCGTAAAAATGCTTTAGATAACTTTGCAAGGCAATCGCTGGTAGAGCTGAAAAATGGAAAAGTTCATTTCAAGCAGAAATGCATATCTTTTGAGAAGCAATCAGAGACGCTTCAGGGTGCGCCTACTCTCCTGCCCCTGTGGGCACTTCCCGTCTTCGTAGCTGACTCTGCGCATCAGAAATTGTCAACTTTCGTCAGATGCTCGAAGAGCGTATCGAACGTCAGGCCTCACCTCTGACTGCCATTCCTGACATGTATAAACCATTGATTGCAAAACTCGCCCATGAAAGGTACCAACGTTTTGTCAAGCTCATCAGAACCACCTAAATTACTTCTTAGCGATAAAACCCTTTCCGCCCTGTCAAAGCACATTCGTCACGAGTTGATGCCAGCTCAGGACGACGACGAAGAATATGATAACTCGTCATCCGCTTTAGCGGCCCTTCCTATGAGTGCAGTCGAAGCTGCTATTAAGTCTGTCGTACAGCGAAATAATTATGGCCTAGATGGCATTGGGGGGGCAAAGGCACCAGCAGCTTTCTGTATATGGCGATGGGAAGTGAAGGAACAGCATCGAGATTGGCTGCCTAAGAATGCGCGAGAAAAGGCGGAAGTCCGGGTTGCCGAGAGAGTTCGGGTGAGTACATCTTCTCATGTAATCTGCTGCTTTCTCAGTCTATTCACGATCCTTCACAGGCAAAACAAGACCTGCTAAGCATTTTTGAATCCTTACCACAGGAAGAGCGCGACGCGATCTTCAATCCCAAAGGAATTGTGAAGTTGCCGCCGAAGGAGAATCTTTCAGAGGCTTCCAAACCTATAGATGTAACTGCCGACATTTCCAAGGGATCACCTGAAGGCTCCAAAAAGCAACAGAAGAAGAAAGGAGAGGATGAGAATGATACAGTGCGTTTTGGGATCTGCATTTTCTTATCAGCTCACTGATCCTCGCAGCAATCCGGAACTGCTGGGACGAAAGGCATCAAAATCAAGAAATCCACTGACCCTGACAAAGCCGCGAAAGTATGTTGTGTCGTGCATAACTTAGTTCTTCATTTCTCATCAAAAATCTATTAGGAAAAGGAGAGACTCGAGAAGAAGGCTGCCAAAGCCGAAAGAGAGAAGAAAGAAAAGGATGCTCAGGACAAGTCTCGATCACTCATGGCAAATTTCTTTGGCAAGCCGAAGGCACCCACACGAGCGCCATCTAAAGAGGCCGATGCAGTTGTTGCTGGGCCGTCGAAAATCCAGTCTGAGTTTGAGAAGACATTCAAGTCTTTTGTCATAAAGAAGGACACTCAGCTTGCCCCAGTCAATTGGTTTTCGGAGTCCAGGAAACGGGTGGCAAGTCCAAGAATAGATGGCGATGTGATTGTGATCGACGAGGAAGACTCTAGGAAAGTAATCGATGTAGAGATGGATGATTTGCCAGCCAATGACGTGCCTGTCAGTCGTACGAGTTGCCAAGGTTGGTACCTCTTGCGCGCTGTCCAACAGATCTGTCCATAATTTATGCTATTTAGATCACCTTCGATCAATTTTGTCCTCATTACCTCATTCTCCGGACCCCTCACGCCGCCGTCTTCTTTCCACCCAAATTCCTCATCTCAAGACCCACAATCCTCTTTCCGTCCGTGACATCGTCTCCCGGCTTTCAGAAGCTGAAGTGACAGGAGACATCCCCTCGGTTCGCTCCCTTCTGTCGAAGCTCTTGAACCGTTCGCTACTGCCGGCGAAACTCTTCATTTTTAATGAAGACGCGCGGCCAGGGTACTTTGGTACCTGGACGCGGAACTCGCGGATAATTGGTCCGCGTTCCCCTTTCGCAAAGGACGTTCTGGTGTTCGATTACAATTATGACAGCGGAGAGGAATGGGAACAAGAAATACCAGGCGATGCTGATGACGTTGTGGAAGATGGTGAAGATGAGGATGAAGACGTAGACCCCCCGGATTCTGACTTAGACAGCTGGCTCGTCGATGACGATGAAGAGCCTAACATTTCCTTGGAAGACGGGAATATGCCCCCTGTGATCCCGGATTTGCCTGTTCAAACTATGAAACGAAAGGCAGACGACAGCGAGAAGAAATTGGGTAAGCGGCGGAGGGTCGTAATTCCACTTGTGCCCTTCGCGAAAGGACCCTGCTGGGAGTCATCCATTGGACATTGTGAACATGATTTCCTCAAACCGTATCAGATACAGCTGTTCAACGGTAGGCTACAAATTTTCCCATTCCATCATCTTGAATATTCATTACAGCGTACCCAGACACCCCATTCCCAATTGACCCATTCACATATGTGTCAACATGTATGGAAGACAGTCGAACAGCCACAAAAGCTACCTCGTCGGGCGAGGGTGTCTTCGCTGTTCCTTCTCTTCCGGGTCGACTTACTGTTCCCAATGATGGGACAATAAATCTATCTCTCGCACCGACCGCCTCAACAGCAAATTCTGTACCTGGAACAACAAAAATGCCTGCTCTGGCTCCGAAAACGACTTTTCCAGATGCTCATCTGTCGTTACTTCTCGAGAAGATCACTGCAATTCAAGCTAGCAGCATTACCTTCCTCATTGACTCAATACATAGAGACTTAAGTGCGCATAGGGTCAAGAAGAACGCGATCGAAGCCAAAATAAGGGAAGTTGGCGAGAAGTGCAAAGAGACGAAAGTTTGGGTGCTCAAGCCAAATGTTCAGGTCAGTTGTCGTGACTTCTTCTAAACACTATGCTGAGCTTGACGCAGATTATATCTCAATGATTCACCAACTAATTTCTGAACTTGACTTGCATTGCATTGCTTCTTGCAAATACAGATACCATTTTACATTGGTTTTACAGCTACTAAATAATGACGAAATAAATACAGTACCTAAATATGTGAGCCCGAGAAGTCAGGATGTCGCGAGCTTCCAAAGCAATCGAGTATATTCGATATCCGTCTTGTCACCAGTAAATTCAACGTTATGAATATCGCCCGATTGCGCATCTGAGCAGAATGGTTTGTGCGTAAGAAAGAGGAAGAAAACTATACAAATGAATACGTACGGACGAGCATCTTTGTCATGTTTCCATGCTTGTTGATGACCGGCTCGAAGCCTAATCCCTTGTATATCTGTAGCCGCAGGCTGTGGTGGCTGATGTTGGTGCCCGAACGCCGTAGACGCAGAAGGCATAGACTCACGCAGTACCATCAAGTTCCTTCTCGTGTTCCAACGCTGGATCATAGTCTTCCAACTTCCGTGCTTCCTCTTTTAGCGCTGCAAGCTCAGCTTCTCGGCTTGCGATTAAACCCTCGACATCGCTGATAGACTTCGCGAGAGACAGTCGACCGATATCTAGCTCGTTCAGAGTGCCCGCATGTGCTTCCGCTGACGGGACTGAGGCTGGTCGTGTTGAGGAGACTCGAGCGGCCTCGAGAACCTTGGAGAGTGCTGTGGCATGAGGTCTAGTCTGGCTTCAAGGGTTCCTATTCTCGAGAGTGGCAGCTAACCTTTCAAATTAGTATACGCTTCCTCTATTTCCTTCTTTCTCTTCGCTTCAGCGGAGCCAATCTTGTCTTCCGCCGCCACGATAGTGAGATAGTCCTCCTCGGGATCTATGATAGGCAACATGTCCCGGATTGCTTTTCTGCAGAGAATCGAAGTTCAGGTACCCGTGGAACAAAATGTGCAATGCGGCACTAACATTGCTTCATGGACATCGATAGACATAACGAACTGCCAGTGATTGGTTCAATTGAAGCTGCGCTAACGTGACCTCGGCGCGCGAGCGTCACAAGTCGCGTGCACCTGCCGTGACTTAGAGTCACTATTCCTTGTCGTTGAAGACGCTTTGGCGAACCTCCAAGTACCACGTCCAAACCCCAGTGTCATCCTACACCCTATTTGACCTACATCCACCGCACGAATATCCTTACCTACGAGCGCGTTCTGCGTACTTGGCAACTATACGCATGAAGCGACCAACTTGATTTAGCAGGTGCGTACTGAGTTATAGCCTTGTTAGCCTACAAAAGCAAATGTAGAGGCTTGCGTATGATGCCGCAACCTACCATCTGTCATCATAACATCTCCAAATGGGACCTGACTCGACCACTGCTGCAGTCGGAATTATTGGCGCTGGAGCCGCCGGTTTGATCACTGCCCATGTTCTCCTTCAAGACGGATTCAATGTGCAAGTGATCACACGAGACATATCTGTTGGCGGCGTGTGGGCAAAGGAACGCGTTTATCCTGGCCTGAGCATCAATAAGAGAGCAAATTTCCTCGAAACCTTGCATGTCTTAAAATCTACTTGTCAGTGTTCACGGCGAGTTTAGATTCTCCCCGTTGCCGATGCCTCCGCCATAGAAGGCGACTGAGACAGGGGCCCGCCTATCCGGCGAGGACATGTGCCTGTACATGGAAACGTTTTCCAACATGTTCTTGCAAGGGAGGATAATGTTTGGGATAGAAGTTACCAATTTACACCGCTCAGAAGATGGGGCATGGCTGGTCAACGTGGGACATGTTGTAAATGGCAAACATGATGTTATGAAGTTCTCGAGTGAGTGCTTTCGTGTCAGTCGAAAGCATTTCTTAAATGGTCTTTTTTGATGCAGGGTTGCAGTAATCCTAACATCCCCGAAGAATTATCCTATTCAGCGGCAGAGAAAGCTCAGTTCCCAGGCCGAGTATTGCACTCGACGCAATTTCGGTCCCAACTTGACGACATCCTCAAGATCGTAAAGCCAGTTTCACCTGACAAAGGAGATGATACTGGCGCTATTGTCATAGTTGGTGGAGGCAAATCCGGGCAAGAGTGAGTTAACATGGTTTGCGACTTAATTGTCCCAGTCTTATCGCCTACAGTATTGCGGCTCACCTCGCTAATACGGGCTGGAAAGTTGTCGTTGTGTTCGAAACCACAGATGCTGTCCTTGCGGTTTCAACACCCTGACTTCATCAGAAAGAGCAGGTATTGAGAACACAGCAATTCGCTTCTTCCCAGCGTTCTTAAGGTGTACACAAATTCCTAGGTATACTATCACCTTGTATTGAATTGCAAACCCGCCTAGAGTTTGTTTTTCTTACTGCTAAGCGCATACGTTCTAATGTCGTTCTGACAGACTCTTCTTGTATAATACATGGCTGGGGAGTAAAATTGTTCATTTTATCTGGGAAAAAATTACATCTACTTCTGTACGTGTTCATTTCTGGCTGGCGATGTAAATCACCTTTTCTGGGGTGACAGCCTGACGCATGGGGACTCACCGTTGCGTAACTGTCATTCGCTCTTTTGGGGCATTCGGACTAACGATGAAGGGGCTTATCGTCCTAATGGTTTCCACGGTCTTTTCCATGCGGGACAAATTGAGCTTGTGGCACCCACTCGCGCTGTTGGTTTCTGTAGCGATGGTCGATCCTTGATGTTACAAAATGGGAAAACACGACCGGCCGACGTCGTAATTCTTGCGACGGGCTATTCATCATCATGGGCAAAGCTCTTCGATGGTAAGGTCTTGCTTGCACTGTTATTACTCTGATTAAAGCAGATTGCTCAGAACATACGGCCACCGAGCTAGGCATCACCAGGCATCCTCCATCGACGCAAGTGACAGACACCTTGAACTACAATTCTTTGGCCCGTCCACCTCCCTCTCCTCCCGATAATGAGCAGTGGGCGTCTTCTGTCTATCGTGGTCTCATCCCTGCAAAAAATCTTGGTCGACGAGATTTCGCAATAAATGGCGCCGAGTCTTATTTCAATAACTTATTTAGTGCCTATTCCTGATGCACTACAGTTCACAACAAATAATGGATACGTATTCGAAGTATCAGCGCATTGGATATCTTCCCGCTTCCTTAAAGATAAGATACGCCTTCTTTCATCCACTGAGGAAGCTCTTGCTAGTGCAGAACACAATTCAGCATGGATGAGGAAGCGGTACCCTGACATGCTCTGGGTCACAGTAACAACCTTGCATTCTGGTCGTACGTGATTTTCATGTATTTCAACTTATGCTAACAAACATGCCAGCTGGCCGCAAATAGTAGATGACCTGCTGGAGGATATGCATTTGCGTAGCATGAGCAGCGGTGGAAACTGGTTGACCTGGCCTTTCAAGGCTATTGATTTGCGAGAGATTGTGAATCTTGGGGAAGAACGGCGCTTGAGAAGACTTGGTGTTTTTTAGCAACTACATATAATGCAACCTCAGGACTTGCAACCGTGAATATATCATAGAATGCGTTCGACATCAACATATCCAGCAGGCGAAATTGTCCAAGGGTAGCGGAATCCTGTCGAACGCGTGGATACGACGAGACACTCTGTGTGCATTTATATAGACAACACTGGACTTGCTCTAGGCTCTGATATTAGCCCTCTTCTCCCTTTCAGCACTTCGATCATGGCTCTCATCTCTTCTAACTCATCTTTCAACAACATATTCTCGTCTTTGAGCTTGCTGTTCGTCTCCATCAATGTTGACCTCTCGGCCAAAAATGCTGCGATTTCGGATCCAGGCTGTTGCTTTGGGTTGTTTCTTTGACGTGCCTGTAACAGGCGAGCTTCTAGTGCCTGGATTTTCCTGCGATTGGCACTGGGAAAAATCTCAGTTTTGGCCCAGACGGGTATAAACAACGCCTTACCGCGCACTATCTTCCATTTCCGCCTGTGTCTTTTCATAGCTTTCGAGGAGTATCTCCAACTGTCGATATTGACTCTGCATGAGCGACATCTGATTCGATTGGTCATTAAATTTGGTGAAATCTGCATCCCTACATTGTTGAAGTGTGAACAACCTAGAGTTCAAGCAAACACGGATTAAGCCTACCACAGACGCTGGATCTTGATGTGCTGATCAATTTGCCGTTCGTAGTCCCTCAATCGATCTATCTTGTGCTGTGTTTCTTTCTTCTGGGTCTGCAACTCGAAGACTTCTTTAGAGGCATCTGCCAATAGCTTTCCTTGCGCTTCAAAAAGAGCCTATGTAGGTTGTCAATTTCTGAAGTGATGCTGGGTGGATAATCCTACCTGAGCCTCCTTCTCTGCGCTGCGTAGCGTGGCAGTTTCAGATATCCATGCTTTCTTTTCTTCCCTCAACTCCTTCAATTTCTTCTGAAGTTCTGTATTCCAATCTGCATACTTGTTTTTGGCCGAAGAGGCATGTTGTTTGTGTTCGCGAATCTCAGTTTCAAGACTGATGACCTGAGCTCTGTACTTCCGAAGCTTGTTGAACTGTAGAGAAGGCAGGATGAGCATAATAAGGGAAATTATGAATAAAGCTTACCAGGCCTTGCCGTTCAGTTTCTGCAGTCTTTGCCAGAATGCGGTCTTCGTAAAGTCGGCCAATGTGTTTGATATTCTCTCTTGAAAGCCAGAGTTCGAAATTGAGTTCATTGCGTAATAGCAGGACCTCACGCTGCAATGCCGAAATGACCTGAATCATTTGTGAATGAGCCGCAACACTGTCAGGCGAAAATGGCAGAGATGTGGTATTCCCAGCTGGAGGAACAGGAGGTGGGAAAAGTGAATGGGGCCACTGGGATACTGGATTGACTATCTGTACATCTATGTTGGACTTCAGCGCTACAGATGTGCTGATCATGTCTTGCAACGAAATGCTGGTCCTTTCTGTTGACAATTCAATTGGATGGATTAGGTGCACCGGCGGTTGATCCGTAGCTTCCGAGCTGCTATCTTCCAAAGGCTGGGCTACTGGGGTAACTGATTGTTGAGTACCTACTATCCCCAGCGCACTATTCCGCACATCAAGCATGCCTGCCTCACTTGTTATCCTAGAAACACTGTAGCGCGTCCAGAACTCGGTTTCTGACAGCTCGGCCGTTGCATCACGCCAGATAAGGAGGGGATGGCAGACATGCTCTCGAATAAGGGGCTGACGCACTTGTAAGCACTGTACCGCTCCAAGATAATGATACTCTTACCTCGCTCCTTCTCCGAATTTCATCCTCAGTAAAAACCTGGTCCCACTCCAAAGTGTATGGACTGGGACTAGAGTAATTGACAAGGTACTGGGTAGGATTGCTCAAGAATTTGAGAACATTTGATGGGTATAGGTAGTACAGTGCGGTGAAATACGGGCGTGGAGAAGGAGGAGGAGACGGTGTTGCATTGAACGTCAGTTCAAGTCTTGTCCAATCAAGGGTTGGTCGTATTGGAATTACGCGATTGACTTCATTTTCCAGCTCTTTCTCAATCTCCTCAATTGGTGGATCGTCCGCTGGTAAACCCGATGGCGGCCTTTCTTTCCAACACATCAGTCTTGCCAGGACCGCCAGCAATCTTGGTAGCATTGATTTCAATGCCTCATGAGCATGCACAGCGAAGATAGGAAGTAATTTGACAAGGAGCGTTAGACCAGCGGTGCAGACGGTCGAGGAATTGTCCAACATCAAGGAGCGCAAGACACTGGTCATCAACGGATGATCTGCTAGGACCTTTGACGACGATTGGAAGGATGGTCCTGAGGTATACAGATTAAGAAGCATGAATAATTGTAGCCGAGAAGCAGGTTCCTCAAAATGTACGTATATCCCCGTTAACAGGTCCTGGCCAATGTCAAAGTTCGGTAGTGCGGAGAAACAACGAAAACTCACTTGCGGTCGCTCAGCGCCGAATTTCAACAGTATATCCTCCAAATTCCGTTTCCAATGCGTTCGTTTTCCCCTTCGCTCTTCGTCCAGTTCCGCCCACTCGAGAACGTCATCTCCTGAACCTTCATTAAATGCATCCAGAAGGTACAAGTCAAGCAATCGACATCGGAAATCGCCTACTTTTGCCGAGAACTTATCATCGGTGTTCTTCAAGGCCGAAATGATAAGCTCCTTTGCATGGTTCACAGTTGGTGTGGGAAGCTTCGGCTCGCGCAGCCCAGGTCGGAGAATGATGTCGAACCATGAAATGACCGAAGTGGGCGGAAGAATGGGCCCTAGATGAAAAAGGACATCAAGGAAAACTTCTGTCTGGAACAAAGCAGAGTGGTCAACGTCATGAAGGATTTTCTGCAGGTCTTCTTCTAACTGAGAAAGCTGAACATGAGGTTCTTGTGATATAGAGTATTCGTGAATGAAATCGTTAGTTGGATTTATTAGTTCATGACGTGGTAAAGCATCTGGAAGAGATTCCAGAACCGAGCGTACATGGCGAGCGAGATTGGAATTCTGCATATCAATTACGGAAAGTAATTTCGAAGCAAACAAAGGTCCCTTTTGTTTGGTTCACAAGTCCTTGACAAACCATGGCAAACAAAGGTTGGAAACATCCCCTTGTCACCACGTTCGACGCCGAGCTCGCCTGTCCCGCCTGACCTGAAAATCCCAAGGTAAGCGGGGTCTCAGGTGTTACCGCGCATGCCTCAGGATACTATGACGAACTACTGGGCGACTTGCATGGGTTGGATGGACCTCATCGATTTCAGATTACTGACAACACCATTCGACAGATGTCTGCCCATATCGAGGAGGTTAACTCTGACCACTCCGAACACGAGCATGACCATGAGAACGAACACGATCACGAAGAAGACCCAACTTCACCCGCCGCGCTCGACAAAATCCAGTCACGGTCAGAACGCAAAGCCAGAAAAGCACTTCTTGGTTTGGGATTGAAGAAGGTCCCCAACATTACCCGTGTCACCCTAAGGAGACCAAAAAACGTTCGTTGTTCCAAGTAAAAATGGAAGCTTTTGCTCACATGACGATATAGGTTTTGTTCGTAATTGCCTCACCAGATGTGTACAAGTCACCCAACAGTGATTGCTACGTCGTTTTTGGCGAAGCGAAGGTGAGAATAGTTTGGTTTCGGAATTTTTCCATACGTATGATCCTTTTCTACAGATCGAGGACATGAACTCCCAAGCACAACTTTCTGCTGCTCAGCAACTGGCTGCTAGTGGCGGTGGAGGAGCAACTACCTTGGAAGAATCTGGTGCTGGCGGTGACGACGACGACGACGACGACATTCCGGATCTAGAAGCGCCAGAGGAAGACGGACCCCTGGACGAGACTGGCGTTGACCCTAAGGATATCGATCTGGTGATGGCTCAGGCGCGTCTACTTCTTTTGTTAAATATGCTTCAAGATTTGATTTCTTCGACAGGTCAATTGTTCTCGGGCGAAAGCTGTGAGAGTGCTGAAGGAGAGCGGTGGAGATTTGATCAATGCTAGTATGTATTGTACTACTCTTGCCTTTTTCCATGCTTACCCCAAACTAGTCATGGCAGCGAGTGAATAATCTCTCTCACGTTGGTTTTGCACTTTGTATCGCATCATGCTCGGGATATAAAAACCATTTGCTTTGCGTGATACCATGCAACCTTTCCAGCCTATCCAGTGTTCATTTATCAATTCAATGTTGATTTTCCCAACATCTAAGTTCGACATAGTAATTCGATCGTTCCCAGCCATCCTGCACAATCTCGACCCCCCGCGCCAATGCCCCATTTGACTTAGGGGACCCAACCTGAAGATCTAGGTCTCTGGTTGCTTCTTCCACCAGCCCACGAAGTTCGCCTTTAGCAAACATGTGGTAGTATCGATTAAGTACCTGTGGTTCATCTGTTTGAGGTATCCTCCTATTGCTTGTGGTGCCCAGTTCTTTAGACAGCACCCATGGAACGACTACGTCCTTCCCCAAGACATCCGTGCTTCCATCCCCGGCCGGAATATTCCGTTTGGAGAGTTCGTCTTGTTCAACGGCCCAGACGTATATTAAAATACGACCATGACTCGATGATACTGACTGCAGCAGTCTCTGCGAAATTGACCTTGATAACCAGCTATAGCAAGGAATAAGAACGACTCACTTTCACAGCTATCATTCGGCGCTCGTGCGTTGCGAGATGATGAATAGTTGCTATCGATATAGCATAGTCCTTCCCTCCAATAAGATTACCACGGAATTGAAATTTACTGACTCACAAAAGACCTGGGTCTCCACCCGTAGCCAAGTACGTCGCCCCACACTACTTCTCTCGTCGTTTCTGAACCACCAGCTGCTTTTGCGATCGCTAATAGATTTCGACTTCTATCGAGACCGATTGTGAAGACTGCTCCTGGTCTATCAAGGGGTAGGGGCAAGTATTTGCCATTTCCTGTGCCAGAGTCCAAACCTACCCAACCAGTAGGCAGATTCGAAATAAACTGAGCAATGATGGGCCACGGCTAGACTGGGGGTATATATTCATGATCAGCAAAGCAGTATAATGGCGCACCTTGTAACGAGTAGACGAGAAATGGGATGCAATCTCATCATAGACTGCATGAACATTTTTTTCCTCGTAATCGGAAGGATTATCGTCTACAACCGTGTCGGCAACGGATCGAGAACTCATGCTTCGTTAAAGCGCGTCGTTTAGGAAAAGATCTAACCGATTCATATGATAAACAAAGCTATATAAAGCCCATTTCTTCATCTAACAACCTCGCAAAACGGCTCCCTTCAAACGCGGGAAATGGCAGAAGAGCAGAAGGATCGAAATTGTGAATCGCTTGTGGGAGATCGCTGAGTCCTATGATGGTAGAGCCAGAAGACACCTTGCAAGAACAACACAATAACTCACGCGATAGTTGAAGACTGCAGGTGGCCAAGTTCTGCCAGTGCCGATGCCAGTTCTTGTTGATGATTATCCAGCAGCGTTGGGTTAGGCACTACGATCATTGGTTTCCCAAGTCGAAGTACGTCGAGAATAGTCCCAGAACCTGTGCACATACCATTCGGCATCAATTTCGATTTTAGTTCACAGCATACCTGCATGGCTAACGACCATATCTGCACGCTCGTACTCTTCTTGTAGTGATGGTTTGAACTTCCATAACTCAACACTGATTCCATCCCTCTCCAAAGACCAGTTGGATGAATGGGTGATGGAAGCCAGTTCAAAATTAGAGTCACCGCATTGAACGGCGAGGCTTGTATATCCCTTGTTACGTAGAGTGAAGAGAACTGACGATGAAAGGACGGATTGTACAAGGGAGTCGAAACTCGTTGAACCGACAGTAACGAAGGCGTGCATCCCTTGTTGATGCCTTGTTGATCTTCCAGATCGAGTCATGCACCAATAAAAAACGAATGAGGTTCATCTCTTCCTCATCACATCATGGGGTATACGCTTTGTGTGCTAGGTGCTCTATCTTCGGGTTGCATGGAGAGTCGGAACTGATGTCGTTCACAAAGGATGTGGTACCATGGGAATCGCGGTCCTCTCTGGTGTTGTAGACAGTCTTGACTCAAGCTCCAGGTTCCAGAGAGATTTTCAAGCTGCAAAATGGGAATCCCACACACCCGGAACTTTGACTCCTGTTGGCACCCCAGATGCATCCTTGCCATCACGATTTATTGCGTGTGTCAGCCGTGACGAAAGTGTCAAAAAACTGCAAGCAACCTTCGGTGGACTTGGTTCTCTAGGTGCAAGCATCGAAGTTGTTGCACGCCAAAATGTCAAGTCTGCCGAGCAAGCGGATGTTGTGTTACTTTGGTATGGAGTTCTCTGATGAATTCTATTTGGATTCGTTCAAATCGAGGTTTCCAATTCAGTTGCAAGCCTCAGCTCGCGCATACAATCCTGGGCGAACAGGGCATGTGGGACGCGTTAGATGGAAAACTCCTGATCAGCATCCTAGCTGGTGTCACTATTCATCAGCTCACAAACTTGGTCCCCCCTTCCACCAAAGTCATCCGAGCTATGCCCAACACTCCATGCAAAGTTAGTGAGAAGACCTGGGTATGTATACATTCATTCCATTGAACTCCCCGCAGATCCGCGAAGGAATGACCGTAGTCTCCAACCTCCCACCAAAGTCAGACGCGGAGACCGACCGCGCAATCATTCTGAAAATATTCTCATCGATAGGTCGCTGTCGTTTCCTCGACGAAAAGCATTTCGATGCCTGTACTGCCCTCTCTGGATCCGGTCCTGCCTTCGCCTGCATCTTCCTGGAGGCTATGGCAGACGGAGGTGTCATGATGGGTCTTCCGAGGGCAGAGGCGTTAGAATTAGCAGCTCAGAGTAGGCTTCGAGTTTTCGACGTTCTTAAAGGATGCTCATTCTGGCCACCAGCTTTGCAAGGTGCAGCTCGCATGGTACTTCAGGGAGGCACACATCCAGCGCAACTTAAGGATGCGGTGACCAGTACGTCATCACCTCATTCTCAGCAGAGTAGTAGTAGCTTACTAGTTAATAGCTCCGGGAGGTTGTACCATTGCTGGCCTGCTGGCTATGGAGGACGGCAAAGTACGATCGACTATTGCTCGGGCAATACAAGTTGCTACTGAACATGCCAGTGCTTTGGGACAACCAAAGAAGTAAATGTAATGCATTCGGCAATAAAACTGATTCTATAACTATATTGTTACAAATGTTTCCTATGATGTTTTCAAGCATCTCTCCTATAGTTAAGAGCTTTGGACGAACATCATAGGCAAGCCCCTTATTAAGCCAAAAGTCTTTATAGCTCCCATAAAATGAGGACGGACGTGTAGGGATTCTACGCCATCCAGAGTGTTGAGGAGCAAAACACGATGTGTTTAGGATGTTCGGGGTATACTAACTGAGGGTATTGGGATCTCGCCATGAAGTCAATAATTTGAACTAGAACAAAAGTAAGGCATTTAGCTCTGATAAGAATAATATGCTCGATAGGGTACGCCACGTCATTATGGGCATGGAAGTTGTTCCCCATCTGGGAGGCCCCTACTTCCATTCTCCTTGGAGTAGACGCACATATATGATGGGAGAGAATTACTTTCGCTCCGTATAATGAGCGCCAATCCGTAGCAAGATGCGGAAGGACGCTAAAGTGAAACGAGCGTTGATAAAGAAGGTGGCATACACCATGAAAACTTGTGGGCTTGGAAGAAATATGGTTGTAGAAATAGTATACAAACGGAGGGCTGCAAAAAGCAAAAAGCTTCAGGTTACAATATCAACAGGATGGTGACGATACATGCCTCAAAGAAATCGACTCCAAGGCTACCGATCTAGAGACAGGGAAAGAATAAGATGCAAACGATTGTGGAGGAGAGCGGAATACGCACAGAACTCGTGAGTTTCATCTGACCTCTTGATCGTTTGCTGGTGGGGGTAAAAGAGAAAAAACGCTCAGTTATGCTACGAAAACGAACCAAACAAACAACCCTACTTTCCACGCCTCCTCAAAATCTATTGGAAGGATTACATAACGATTTTTCCGGACAGCTAATGGGGTTAAGTGAGAGTGAAAATTCTTGAATAGGACAGTATTACCTTGAAGACCAGCAGCCTGGACTATGGATGCGATGTCTGCTGATGATAGTGGGTCGGGTCGAGAAACATCTAGTTGGTAGATCTTCAACTGTGTTTTCCAGCGGTCATGAGGAAAAGCGCTCACAATCCTCTAAGTCGACATCTGGTCCTAAATTCATCTTGCCTGTGACAGTCTGGAAAATCAGGCGCTTTTCTCGGCGCGATGGACGAGGGAATTCAATCTTTCGGTCAAGACGACCAGGGCGGAGCAATGCAGGATCAAGTGTATCTGCACGATTTGTTGCCATGATCACCTGTGGGACAGAATCATGATGAGAGAATATGTTATTACCTTACTCTACCGGGTGGAGGACAAACCTTGACATTGCTAGTCTGGTCAAAACCATCCATTTGATTGAGAAGTTCAAGTAGAATTCGTTGAACTTCACGATCAGCACCTGTTTGCGCATCGAAACGTTTTGTCGCAATAGCGTCGATTTCGTCGATGAAAATAATTGCTGGTGAGTTCTCTCGTGCAAGCCGGAAGACATCTCGGACCATACGTGGACCCTCACCGAGATACTTCTGCACAAATTCACTACCCACAACGCGGATGAAAGCCGCCGTTGTATGATGGGCCACCGCCTTCACCAACATTGTTTTACCCGTACCTGGATTAAAAGCTGGTTAGTAATGGTCAATAGAAGTTAATAAGAGAGAGGCACACACCCGGCGGTCCATACAGTAGAACACCCCGTGGCGGGTCAATTCCAATTTTCTTGTATAGATCGAAGTGCGTCAAGGGAAGCTCGACTGCTTCCCGGATCTCCTGTTTCTGGCTGTCCATCCCGCCGACATCGTGATATGTCACATCAGGCTTCTCTTCCTTGCCTAGCATAGAGATAGAAGAGTCGGCTTCAGGCGGAAGAATATCCACCAGCGAGTTTGAGTGTCGATGCAGAGCAACTGATGCGGAAGGTTTGAGGAGTTCCCGGTCAAGAGTGGAAAGAATTCGGACAACATAATTTGACCCAGTGGTGGACCCAACGATGCCGGTGTTTTGGTCGATGGGTTCGAGGAATTGGCCAATCACGAGGGGAACAGCCTGAATACGTTTGACTTCTTCTTGTGCACGAATGAGTTCGCGCTTGAGGTTAGCTTGTTCGTCCTTGATATAGCTCTCTTGTATATCGAGCATCTCTAAATGTCTCGCGAGTTTCTTGTACTTGATATACAAATCCTCTTCCTGCAGCTCTTGGTAGAGTGCCGCCTTTTCGTTCATGAGTGTTTCATAGGCGGGTTCCTGTGTATTGCAGTCAGTTTCTAAGCCACAGATGCAGCATTTGGTGAAATCTGACATTTCTCTGGAATTCAATGCCGATTTCATCCATGATGGGACGAAAGAAAGAAAGAGTGTTATGTAGGATGACGCGGCTTAAAGTTGCTTGACGCGCTTGTTAGGCAACTGACCCGTGGGAACGAGCACAACTTGCAAGGTAAACTGTCCCAGTTTCTTGTCGCTGAGCGAGGCAAAATGGCGCATGTTGTATCTCCGTTGGACCAGCCTTCAAACTACAAAGACTCTCAGACTCGTGTCGACCGTCAGAAACAAAATGAATTGCTAGGGAAATCAACAACCCTCTACGTAGGTGGCTTAACCCTGCTTCTTGTGGTGTGGTCATACATCGACGTGTAGATTGGTAACTTGAGTTTTTATACAACCGAAGAGCAAATCTATGAGCTATTCACAAAGTGCGCTAGCCCAGAGGAGGGAGGTGGTATAAAGCGAATTATTATGGGTCTCGACCGAAATACGAGGTGCGTGAAGCTTAACATTCTCTATATCAATGCTTATATCTCTTTCTCTTTTCGCTGGCAACAGGACACCCTGTGGATTCTGTTTCGTAGAATACTACACTCATACTGAAGCGCTGGCTAGCATGAGGTACGTTAGCGGAACGAAACTTGATGAGCGTATCATCCGATGTGACCTGGACCTGGGATATAAAGAGGGGCGGCAATTCGGGCGTGGTAAGAGTGGAGGTCAAGTGAGAGATGAGCACAGGCAGGACTATGACCCAGGTCGGGGTGGATGGGGCGCTCAGGCTCAACGGCTTGAAATTGAACGAAGGAGAGAAGTAGAAGAGCGTTATGCGGATGCTCAAGATGGTCCTGGTGCTGTTGCAGGAGGCGGAGGAGATTGGAAGGAAGCGGAAGGTGCTGCGCCAGATGGCAAGCTCAAACGAGGCAGGTCACCAGACGATGAGGGAGACAACGCAAGAATGGTTTGGTCTAGTCCCTTCCCCGGTGGCTTATTTATCTGACTATGAAAACAGGGCCAGCGGACGAGGCTCGACGAAGACATAGAAGCAGAACGGATGTAGTGGCTATTTGCTATTTTTGGGCCATATTTTTATTTTTCCGTATATCCTTGCCACCTCAGTCTCAACTTGTCCGCTCCAAAATTCAAAATAGAAAGCGAATTAATACACAACGCGAGCATATAAAGGATACTTTCTCCCAAACGCCGCAGGGTTGAAATGTGTCATATGAAAGTGTCGCACAAAGCGGTGAGCTTCCAATACAGATTCCAGCGTAACAGCAAAGCGTGAAAACAATGTGAATACCCCGTCGGGTCTGGTCTGAAATGAGGGTCTGTTTACGAAACATTGGTGAGACAACGTACAATGGCACTTTTTGAACTCTGCGCTTATCATTCTTCGACGTTGCCACTTTGAAACCTTTAAAATATGGCGCGACCAGGTTAATATCCATCTTTCCGGGAAAGCCCCATATAACAACCGTTTTCCCGGTGTTTTGTAGGAGGCCTGCATGAGGACCGTTCCCTGCGGCCACCCCGCGTTCCTCTGCCTCAGCACGTCCTTTAGTGCCTCGTGTTCGTCGACTCCCCTCGACGATCCTCGGTTCGGCGAATACAGGCGTGCCAGCTATGGTCAACCGATCCAGAAGACGTAGGTTATCTCGGAGAAAGTTTGGGGCAGCAAGGGTGATAAGTGCGCGACCAGTAGGCAAAAAACGGTCATAGGACACTGCAACTATGAAGAGATATTAGTTGCACAAGCGGTGAAATCAAGCGTGGACATGCCATCAGAAACTCCTTGCAGTTCTGCACGAATGATTGCCCTACGAATGTCACTTGGTTTAACACTTCGAGGCACATTTTCGAGTTCTATGTGCTTTGCATGTTCTAAAAGGCTCCCTAAGAGGATATTTACAACTTGCAGATAGTGTAAATGGAGTAGAACGAACTTGAATGTATTCCTCTCCCTATGACTTTGGCAGTGTTTCTTCGAACTGCAGAGAGGCTGGCTGTACCCAGGCCCATGTACGGTGTTCAAGTTCGTTGTCACATAACTCAGGTCACGCGGCGTCGCTAGTAGTCACATACTAAGCGGCAAAGTACTAGGTGCCGCCGCAAGCGTCGGCGGAAACCTTGCTTATCGGGCAGCCGGCCCTCTGTCGTCTCAGTATGAGTGGAACCTCGTCTGCTCATCATGTACATCCACATCACTTTAGGGTACTACACTTAACTATGTCTTGTAGTGTTATGTCACCTGCTGAATGGACAGTTGCATTTTGTACAACTGTTACCCAACCACTAACACTGGACATCTCGATGAGCACACTGTCTCCAGGCTCCAGCTGTGGTATCAGCAGTTTTCTTTTTTGCAGTCTAAAAATGCCACACGGGCAGCCAGATGACCGGGCTTTGTACATGTTGTGAAATGCACGGCACAGCTTATTGTCGACCTTGCAAGCAAGGTAATACATGTCTTCTCGCCCAGATCATCGTCGAAGACAGCGGAGCTGGGAGAGAGACGATAGGGACCGAGGTGATAGATATCCTCGAGGGGGTCGTGGGAGTGGTGGTAGGGGTCGCCACGATGAAGGCCGTCGACGTTCGAGCAGGTCACGTAGTCCTCGAAACAGAGAACGACATAGAGGTTCTGGTAAGCTTTCTGATTCAGCTATTACAAGTTGGAACACTTCAGATATATATGCATATTAGACAGACATGATCACCGACGAGACTGGGAAGATGATCGACGAGACAGAGGTGAAAGAGACCGGAGAGATGGGAGAGGTGGAAATGACCTCAGGAGACAGGACGACGGACGGGATCACGACATTGACCGGGAGGACAGGAGAAATACTTCCCGAAAGGATTATAACAAAGGCTCTACAAGACAAGTACGAGAGGAGGAAGGTTCACACAATCATCCAACTCTAACTCCTGTCTTCTCCGCATCCATGCCAGAACAAAATGGCCAAATGGGTACGTGGGATTGTCATGCAGTTGCTGTTTACTAACACTTTAAGAAGGTTCTGGAGGCGCGCCTTCGAAATCACATTTACAACCCCCAGCCCGACCAAATCTCGACCCAGACGCGCCAGACGAAGGTAACGAGGAGGGCGAGGAGATGGATGTTGTCAATAACGACGACGCAGCCATGATGGCCATGATGGGTATGGGTGGATTTGGCTCAACGAAGGTAATGACAATGATTTCTTAAGCAGTGTAAGACTTAAATCCCTTTTGTTTTGTGCAGGGGAAACCAGTTGAAGGCAACCAAGAAGGTGCCGTCAGTGTGAAGAAGGTGCGGACGTGGCGCCAATATATGAATAGGTATGCCCTCCCCCTTTATCACTGAGGTGGATGTACTGACCTTTGATGTGAACAGGCGTGGTGGATTCAATAGGCTCGTATCTGTGTTCTCTTATTTCGTCTCGAGCTCAACACAGACCCACAGACCTCTTGACAAGATCAAATAACTAGTGCTCTGATCTAGTCTCTTCATGCTTCCATGAAATCTTCTAGGGGGCGTCTACTGGCGTGTCCATGAAATAGTTGAGTACAAAGCATCTTCTGTCGACCGATTTTTCACAGTTTACATGTACCTGCGTGCACAGACCCTGCGAGTGTAGACAAACGTCAGTCTGTTCTCGACTGGGAGGTTCAATTTTATATCGAAATATCTTGATTCGTTAGCTATTGGCAAGACGGTGAAGGATTTACATACATAAGACCGTATCATCTCTTCAACGACCTTGCCAGAACAGCTCAACTTGTGGTCCTGTTGTTTGTTGCCAGCCTGCCGGCCTTATTATTAGACAGGGATGGCTCTGGATTGAATGCCGTCACACCCAACAACAGAGCATCTCCCAGTCCAAGCACCCACCTTTGTTCACATCTTAGTGGTTTCACAAGATCCACCCTTCTGTGCAGCTGGACATACATATGTATGCTGTCTGCTTTGGCTTTGGCAAATTTGACAAAACTAGAAGACGTATTGTGTCCTCCCTTGCCTTAAGTTCTTCAACGTCTGATTTGGTACTTGATGACGAACAAATGACCCGTCTCTAGGAAGTCTGATACACATGTTACACTGAAGTTTACAGAATACGAAGGCAAAAGTAAGTAAATGAGAACATAGAGAGCGCAGGTAGAAGTCTGAACATTGTTCGCAATGAGAGGGGCATCATCACAGACACAAAATGCATTGGGCTGCATTAATCTCATGTCTCCTCTCGCACTAGAATCCATGTACTTTGATAGTCGATTTTTCGATGCCATTCTCGACAAGAAAAGTGGAAATTTTGCTACGCTGGTCTCCTTGGAGCTGAATGACTTGACCCAACTTCTCGTCGTCAACGAGAGTGCCGTTGCAGGCAAATTCCTGTTTGCATTTGTCAGCAAATCGTCGAAATGGGAAGAAACAAGGATAGGTGAGGGGTTATACCTTCTTAAAAGCTTTGAGCAGTTTCTTAGAATCGTATTCTGTGTGGAGGAAACACTTGTCATCGATTATGAAACATGACAGCAAGCATGGTACCCACGTTTGGGCAAGCCCTGCAAGGTGGTCAAGGTCTTTCTCCCATTCCTCTGCTGGATACGAATGTGGATATAGTCCGCCTGAGATCCGACGTCTTGGCTGTCTCCGAGAGGATCACCCTCGTCTGCAAAGGGATCTACAACGAGGTCAGATTACGCGATAAGCAAAATTTGAGGGTAGTGCTCACCGAATGTATTGAGGTTCTGCACGCTCATGCGATGGTCAGAGAAGGCGAAAGAGACTGAGTGGGGGGAACTGCTAGATGAGAGACGAGGCAGATAACGGGAGGAAAGGAAAGATGGGCGATTGTGGCGGGCTGTGGAGGTTTATCAACCTCTTACATAAGCGCTTCTCCAAAAATATTCAATAATTTGACTTTGTGATCGTTCTTGCACCGCTTCCAATGGTGGATGCTGGCGTAAAACGAAAAAGACCCCCGACTTTCCGCCATTTGCCCACTAATCGAGGTTTGTGTTTCAACTGTACTTTTTAAGGTGTGCTAGGGCTGAGGTTATCTGTTATAGCCAAAAAATTAAAGCAGACTTGGGTCGAGAACGTAAAGATTAAGAGTAAATGGAAGGCTCAAAAGCGCAAGGAACTGCAATCGTCAACTTCCGTTCAGCTAGATGGACAGGATGAACGGGATACTAATACTAGAGAAGATGGTAGTGAGTCGGATGCCGAAGAATCTGTTATTGAGGAAGAGGAAGGCCTGGCACAGGATGAAGTTATACCATCCTTGAAAAGATCCCCCGTTCACCTGTCACGGGCCTATAAAATTCCTGGACAAGCACCTCCATCTAAAGACCGCCAAGATCGTAAACCACAGGACTCCTCTTCCGAACCAACACCCTCTTTGCGCGATCTTACGCACAAAGCTTACTCGAGATCTTCACTACACACATTCAAGTCGGATCCATTGAATCGACGGCGATCTACACGAGGAGGAAGAGATGGAAGAGCAGGAGGCAGTCAAGGACGTAGAGGACAACCTAATATGAAATTACGGATGGACGCAATGCTAGAGAAGATAAAACGTGACATCATCTAACCTGGCCAGTCCCAAAATTAACAACGGATATAATTTATGACATCGAGCGTTATGACTTGTTATTCTCCTTGTCTTCGTCAACTATCATGCTATCCAAACCACTCTGTTCAGGGGGCTCCGCATCTGACTTGACGAACCTCTGCTCCAAGCTTTCGAGGAATGGTCGCGAGGCACGCCCATCACTGACAGTGGTCACAGAAGATAGTGCAGTCGGATGGTCACTTAGGTGTCCAGGGCTGGGATCATCCAATTCATCCACAAGCCCAAGCGCCCTGGGCTCTAACGGTTCGGGATGTCCACTGATGGCAGCGGCGCCCAGTGCTAGTGGTGATGGAGGTGGGCTGCGTGATTTCGAACGCCGCGCGTCATCGTGAAGGAAAGGTATAGGTGAGAAGAGAGGCGTCGCCGGTGCAGACTGAAGTGTAGATCCCAGTGCTAGAACACTTCGTCCGTTTGGATCCGTGTCTACTTCCGATAAAGGCGGGAAACTGTCCCAGGTTGATGTGACGAGCAGAGATTTTTCCATAGCGCGAAGGTATTTTCCAACAGAGGTGTAGTGCTGTTTGGGGTGGAGGCACAGCTCGCAGACACGTTGTATTGTGAACGGGGGCTCGCTGGTCCTGAAGTAAAACATTCTGGGAATGCGTAAGTGAGAGGTAAAGCTTACGGTTCGAACTCATTGAGTTGTGCAAATATAAATTCCTTCATCTCGCTGGCTTGCTCTTCAGTCATGTAGCTAACAGGCGTCTCGTTGATATGCATTTGGGTTGGTTTGCGAGGTAGGAACGGGGGAAGTTTTAGGCCACCCGATGGCATTGACAATGGCTCTAATATAGGGGAAGGGGTCTGCTGTGGTTTGTCTGCCAAGAATATTGTAATGTTCTGCATTTTCGTGAATTCTGTGCTCGTGATTGAAGTAAATGTTGCTCACCTGGTTGATTTTGTACTTGATGACATTCCGAAGCACGTCCCAACTTGAGCTGAATAAGAGCAGTGTAAAAAGACTGCGCGCGCAGTGCCAAGCCAACGCACCTTATGTTATCTGTTGAGGCAATATCATGGAGCAGTGCATCGTGCTCTAGTTGAAAGAAGAGTGGGTGTTTGCATGGAGGTCAAACTTCTAGCTCACCTGGGAGCCACTGAAAGTCATCTGTAGAGTTCATGTATATAGCTGAAAGAAAAACGTAGGTGTGAAGGTTTAAGCTTCAAGTGTTTAGTATGAACGCTTGTAGATGCAGGTCGCGGCATTTACCGAATGTTTTCCACTCCACTGCCCTCCTCACGTCGTATAAATTCATTCGGCTCCAAGTCAATGTCCTACTCGCAGATCGTTGACCCTCACCACCTACCTGCTTCATCTTCCAGAGCTACTGGCCCCATGAAATCCTTTTTTAGTCCAGCTGAGCCTGGTCGCATGAAGACACCTATATCATCTACAAAACGTCGTAAAATCTTGTTTTCCTACTTACCAGACTGGTGAGTTATGTTTTCCTCGGGTACTTAACGACAAAGTCTAATCTGTCCTTCTCCTGTCAGGATCCTAACAATTGTCCTGGCGTACGTCTATTTATAATCCAACTACATCCTTTGTTTGAACAAATTTGTCCTCTTAAAGTGCGGGTTTCTTTGCCCTTGACACAGTTGATGGCTTCAGAAGGGAATTTTCAGTGCAAGATACATCGTATGTCTTCCTTCTTTTTCAGCTGTCTTCCATACTTTTATCATATTATATAACCTAGGTTACGCCACCCGTAGGTCTTTGCATTGTTCCCGTATTTAGATTCCTTACTCCCCTTCGAAGTTACGCTGTTCATGAACGTGTACCGGTAAGTTGCCCAACCTTTCCTTGGCTAGGTATAATCAGTACTGATTTGCTCTTCATAGAACCTCGCATTATACTTGATATGCCTCGTGGCTCCTCTGGCCATCCAGCCAATCATCAACCTCCTTACGATACGTTCATGGTGGGATTTCCACAACGGTTCGTTCTCTGAAAGTAAGCCACTTTTTTTGGCTAACTGATTTTTTGCACTCTAGGTTCTTTGGGATGTATGCCATGCAGCTTCTATCTGGCAATTCTCTTAACAGCTCTCTTTGTCAGTGGTTCTTGGCCTGGCCCTTACTGGTGCCGTCACGCAGTTCACTAAAATAACTGTGGGTCGCCCTCGTCCAGGTAGGGCTCTCACTTTGTTTCCGAGTTTGAGTCGTTCATGTGTTTCATCCAGACATTCTTGACCGCTGCCAGCTGCCAGCCGGAACCGTTGACTTGCCGTTTAAACTGACTAATGCAACCATCTGCGCGCAAACGGATATTGCGATATTACGGGATGGGTTCCGTAGCTTCCCATCAGGCCACTCAAGTTGTAAGTGTTGACTTGCTGTCTTTGGCCGCGACTAAGATGTACTGCCATGAAAGTGTCTTTTGCTGGCCTTGGCTTTTTGGCTTTTTATCTCTCTGGTAAGCTCCACCTATTTGATCGTCGAGGACACGCGGTACGCTCGTGTGATTTTAAGCAGATCTTCTTCGGCTAACGTTCCGAGACACGTTTGTAGGGCAAGGCGTGGCTGGCTCTCACACCATTCGCTGGTGCCGCTTTGGTAGCCATTTCACGCACCATGGACTATCGCCGTTTGTACCATTCAGGTTATTTACATTATTTGAAATCTTACCCTCCGGTTTTCAGATCACTGGCACGACGTTCTCGTGGGTTCCCTTCTAGGAACCGTCATATCCTACTTCACCTACCGCCAATATTATCCCAGCCTCGCGTCAGAGCAGTCTCACCGTCCCCACTCTCCCCGCGTCGAACGCGAAGAGACCGATACCCTTCCTTTGCACCATCGTCAACCATCCAGTCCAGGTCACGATGACCCTCTGCAATCCCACCCTCTGCATCCCCAGGTAGAAGGGTACAAAGACCCGTTCTCCCCACCACGGCTTTTGGGTAGTGAGCTGCAGCCAGATGTCCACCAAGGGTATATAGACCACAGTTTTGAACTTGAAGGCAATATGAAGCACCCGACTCCTAGGTTGGGACCAGCGAGCATGTAGTTGCACGTGAACTGCGGACGGCCTTGTATCATTAACCGTTGTTTCAAAATATGGACTCATCCATGAAGGTTACCCCTGGACACCACTGGAATATTTGGACATTTATGCTTGTTCTTAGTTTAGTCTACTCACCTTCATACTTATGCTACTCATAATGATACACTTAAATTTTGAACAATATACTACATCGCAAGTCTTGGCAGCCACAAAGATCACTCGACAAGCGTGAATAACTGGTATGCACACGTATACAAAATCATGATCGACGATGATAAGGCTAGGCATAACACCCGGTCAATTCAGCCTCAACAGACACCCACGCGAAAAGAGAAGCAATTACTCAATGCAAAGGCACAGTGATCAGCCATTGAGAACAAGCTGCGTCGAGCAAAGAAAGGGTGCCTGAGCTGGGCGGCGTGCATACTCCGTTCCATGATCGGGCATGGAGAGGCAAAGAGAAAACGGTTTAATATCCAACATTCAATGTACATCAAGCGAGCAGTAACTTACACAATGTGTTATGTGTTCATGTCTCTGCTTCTGGGGGTTAACAGGTCTGGTGGTACTAAGGCAATCGTTGGAACCCCTGTATCTTAGACAGAAGGAAGCTGTGTATTTACCCTAGTTGAATGTGCGGTGGGTGCTGTGCCATCTTCATTAGGCAAATCTGTTGAAGGAAAGAAAAATGTTAGAAAATTTAGTATGAAAACGCAAGAGGCGTGAGCCAAACCGAAGCAGGGCGACTGTGTCAGTCGTATTCCTCGTCATATCGGTTGTGACCGCCATAACGGACGCCAGTCTCGGGAGATAGAGGTCGCCACTCATTAAGCACGACATCTTCATCGCCCTGTGTTGTCGTAATGTGAGAACGCGAGGTGCCCATCGGTGTACGCGTCCGCTTCGTTGCATTATAACCGGAAGCAAAACCAATTGTGTCCAAATGGCCATGGTCTTGACAATCATCATCATCCTCGTATTCATCGTCAAAGGGCTGAAGTCCCAAAAACGCCGTGTCGTAATCGCGCTGATCGTCTTTCTCCTCCGTTGGGTCTTCCAAGAACCGCGCTAGCGCCTCCAGATTTACCCTCTTCGATACTTTCATCTTTTCAACTCCCCTTTCGCCATCTCTATCAGGGTCGTCCGTCTCCTCAAAAATCCCCGCATCATTTTTCCTTTTCCGTTTTTTCCTTACCCTCTTGTTACCTTCTTCAGCATAATCAGGCTTGTCCTCCCAATTCCCCCAGTTGAATGTTTCTCTTAAGGTTTGGATCTCCACTTCCCCCCTGAATAGCCATTCAAGCTCTCCCTCGTCGAAAAGTTCCTCATCTGTGATGTCCTCTTCCCCTCCGCGAGAGGCGGTGAGGAGCTGGAGACGCGTGGGAAGACAACGTGAGGTCAGTGCGGCGGAAGTGGGTGCAATGAGGAGGTAAGATGTCAAGGGAAGTAATTGTTGTTGAGTGCGTGCAGGAGGTCGCGAAGAAGGGCTAGAACAGGAACCAGTCGAAAGGGCGACAGGCGCTTCAGACAGGGAAGAGCTATGGGCTGGCTCTACAGATTCTAGAGGAACAGCGCTGGGGGTAAAGGCGAATGAGGGGAGAGGGGCCGAAAGAGGATCGAGAAGGAATTGTGCAGCATCGTGAAGCGGCTTGTGGCTGATTTTCCGCCGCTTTTTAGAATGCGAATATGGACGGCCATCCGAGTGAACTTTCGTTCTATCCAATGATAGAGGCGCAGACGCAGTAGTGCTCTCAGGATATGGTTCGCTGAGGCAATCATCATTCTCATCGTCGCTGATATCAAGCACGACGGTAGGCTTCAATTGTCCCTTCCAAATCTCTTCCTGGAAGAGCAATACATCCTTTAGGCCTCTGGCCACCACGACACGTTTCCCAACCTTCGCTCGGCCATTCTTACTCTGGTACTTGTCCAACCATGGCACCCTGCCGGTTAAAGCCAAGACTTCTTCCTGGACAAACTTATAGCGAGCCATGAGTACGCCACGCTTGGCGCGGCATCGTGGGCCAAGGTATGTCGCTAGATCACCCAGACGCTCTAGCGGAGCGCGCAATTCAGCTTCGAGGGCGAGCAGGAATAGTGCACAGGCCGTGGGAGGGACTGGAAGCTCGTTGATAGGATGGTCTGGCCCAAAACGCGCAAACAGAGCAGCAAGGGAGGTAGCAGTTGCTACTACAGTATGCAGGGAGAGCGGCTGGAGTTGTACCATCAGGGACGCAGGAAGTATCCTATCTGATTCAGATTGACGTGAGGCATCTTGGAGAAGGGAAGAAAGATGCGCCTGGAGGCATGGGAAGTAGATGGTTGGATCGGAAGGGGTGAAAGAAATTCCAAGAGCGGCGGTCACAGAAGACAAGGTTCGAGCTAGTGTGGGAAGGGCTTCACCTAGGAGATAGGCGAGGTCATATAGGGCGTCAGGGCGATTGTACTCGCGTAGGGCGAGAGTAAGACACGCGCCTGCCACGAGCTTACTTTTTCGGCCCCAGCGGTAGCGGCCAGTAGCCATCGCCTGATTAAAAAGAACAATAGCACGTGGAGATAGGCTTGAGGCATTGATGGAGGACGCAAGGGAATTGATGAATTCGACCATGGCAAACTGTTCGCGATAAGGAAGTCAGAAAGTCGTGTAGAAGCGTTGAAGGAGAAAAAAGAAGTAATTCGTGATGTAATTGGAAATGAAAGCGTACGCTGTTTTTCCTTTCTGTTGCTTCGTTTCCTTGGCCTGAAAGGTCCCAGTTGGCACCAGTACGAAAGCTTTTAAGGGTTGTAGATGGAGCAGGATCCCAGAGACGTGTAGAATGAGCATTTTGAGGTGGTTCAAGATGAGAGGTCAAGATGGATTGAGTAGGATCTGCGAGGGTGCCACATGATGTACAGATAGCAGAGCCGGCATCGTCATCCCAAATTGTGGAGCCAGGACATTCCGTACATCTCAGAGTCATGAGAAGAAAGGTAAATGGAGGTAAAAACTCTGACCAGCCCTGAAAAAAAAAATAAAAGCCTCGCGGCTGCCCTAGCTTTGCACGTGCCTGGCACGTGGCAATAAATTTGTGCTGGAGACCCCAGTCACTGATCGGCTGATCCGTCTCCGATCGAGGATCGCTATACTACTGCACTATATTCGTTTGTGCTGGGAGAAGACTAGCGACGGGTTCTACTAGTATACGATCTGTATCATTTATTTCCCTGGAGCTATTATTAAAATTTATTAATATTACACCCGGGGTCCTTACATCACAATTGGAGATAATTCGTCCTGTCAATGTTCAGGGCAAGTTGACTTGGCAGTTACATAACTTTTTACTACTTCCTGCCTATAAAGTTCCTCTGATTCCTATCTCACATCCTGTTATGGCCCACCACCACGAATTCGAATCTAAACCGTCCGATGCTATACGTCGCAGGCTTTCATCCCTCAGCGTCTCACCAAACAAGAAGCCAAATGTTATCGCCACATTTGCAGGTTTGACCGTCAGTGCTCTGTCGTCGCCATCTTTCAGATCTACACAATAATGTTGAACCTTTCGTTATCCAGCCAATGTGGGCTGGTGTCGCCGGTAACCCCGTCAACAACAACACTCACTACGAAATCGCAATATCCGTACACGATTCCGTCTACAGCACCGATTTTGCTTCTGCCATCATCCCTTACACTCCTGGTCAGCCTGAAAAAAATGCACAGTCCATCCAGCTGCATGTTCTCGACACCCTCCGCAAGTTCTCCACTGAGCACTTGTGCAAGTTCCTTGGAGCGGGTGTAACGCTTTCTCTCCTCAAAGAGGTCGATTCCTTAACATTTTCACCTCTTTAGATCACTCAACAGATACAACATAGGTTCCCAATTTGTGTACGCGCCTCTGGCTCGACATGGACATCGTTCCCATCGTCTTTAACATCAAGCCTTTTCACACCGATTCGCTCACTCGGCCCAACGTAAAACATCGTATCTCATCCACCACTGGTTCTTACGTTCCATCTGGCGCGGAGACTCCCACTGTTTACATCGAGACTGCTCACATCATTGCTGGGACTAACCTCCAAAAGGGCATCTCCGATCGTCTTCCTCTTCAACGCACCTTAGATGAACAAGCAGACTCGGCCGCGCGCAAATGCATCATGTATTTCGGCCCCGGAAACAATCCGCGCCTCAGCATTGGTCCCCGTAATCAGGTTACCGTCGACGCTGCTGGTAAAATTCACTTGATCGATGATTTAGATGAGTACAAGAAGACAGTTGGTCCCCGGTAATTCTCCCTCCAGCTCACGAACAGACTATCATCTGACGCCTTCTCGAATAGCACTTGGAACGCAGTAGTTAAGCTTGCCGATGAGCTTCGCGAGAAGAAAGTCAAGATTGGTTTCTTTTCGTCGACCCCACAAGGCGGTAAGAATCACCGATCACAACGTCACTTTCTGATTGCACTTAATTACACCGAATTGAATAGGTGGTGTTGCGTTGGTAGGTTATTTCCATCTTACTTTTGTAAACATGTGATCTTTACCTGTAGCCTTGACAGATGCGTCATGCCCTAATTAGGTTCCTCACGGCATTAGACGTTGATGCTGCTTGGTACGTCAATTTTTTTAAAACTCCTTTGTCGTTTTGGACCACATGTCCGCTTTTCTACCCCATTCTTATTCCCTTACCCCAAACTCTTGTCATTGTCTTCTCACCTGCATGATGGTGGCGTAGGTATGTTCCGAACCCGTCGCCGAGCGTTTTCCGCATCACGAAGAACAACCACAATATTCTCCAAGGTGTTGCCCCGCCCGAACTCCGCCTTACTCAAGAGAACAAAGATGTTTTCGACGCATGGATTCTTAAGAATGGCCTTCGTTGGACGGCTGAAGGTGGTCCGCTCGCGCCGGGTGGTGTTGACATCGCCTTTATTGGTATATCTTTCTTGCTTTATCTACTCCGTTCATGCCCACGCCATTTATCCTTATCCTTTTTATCCCACCCTTGAGCTAATATGCGGATTCAGACGACCCACAAATGCCCGGCCTTATTCCTTTGATCCGAAAAGTCCGCCCCGAGCTGCCTATCATCTACCGTTCGCACATTGAAATTCGAAGCGATCTTGTGCATGTCCCTGGCTCGCCGCAAGAGGAGGTGTGGAAGTATCTCTGGAACAACATCAAGTTGGCTGACCTGTTCATCAGTGAGCAGTTCTTATTTTTAATGTCGTAATGCTTATATTCTCTATTCAGGTCACCCTGTTAGCAAGTTCGTACCTAGCGATGTCCCAAAGGAGAAATTGGCACTTCTGGGTGCTGCTACTGACTGGTAGGTTGTGAGCCCTTGCTAGCCATCGGTCGTTTCTGAGCCTTAACACCCAACAGGCTTGATGGTCTCAACAAGGATCTAGACCCTTGGTAGGCCCTTTGTAACAAGAGGTAAACCGTTGACTGACCATCATGACATAACAGGGATGCACAATTTTACATGGGAGAGTTCAGGAGTCTCTGCGCAAAGGAGAAGATGAACGAACTCGGATGGCCTCAACGCGAATATGTCATCCAGATTGCCCGTTTTGACCCTGCGAAAGGTGAAGAACTTTTATGGCTTCAACGCTTTTTACTTAGTTATCTGCCCAGGCATCCCCAATGTCATCGATTCCTATGCCAAGTTCCGACGCCTGCTAAGGATCCATGCGCCGGATCTTACCGAGGAAGACCACCCACAGTTGTTGATCTGTGGACATGGCGCTGTTGACGATCCAGATGCAAGCATCATCTATGATCAAGTGATGAAATTGATCAATTCAGAGTCGTACGTCGAGTTTGCGAAGGATATTGTTGTCATGAGATTGCCGCCTAGCGATCAACGTATGTCTACGTTCGCTGATTCCTTTGCTGATTCCCTGCTTACGCTAGACAGTGCTCAACGCTTTGATGGCCAATGCGAAAATTGCCTTGCAGCTGTCCACTCGTGAAGGTTTCGAAGTTAAAGTCTCAGAAGCAGTGCACGCTGGCATCCCTATCATCGCCAGTCGTACAGGTGGCATCCCTCTCCAGATTGAGCATGGCAAATCCGGATACCTTACCACGCCGGGTGACAACGCAGCTGTTGCCCAATATCTATTTGATCTATTCACCGATGACGGCTTGTTCAGGAAGGTGAGCGCGTATGCCAAGACGCACGTGTCTGATGAGGTCGGCACGGTAGGCAACGCTGCTGCGTGGTTGTACTTGGCGGTGATGTATCATCGAGGAGCGATGTTGCAGCCCAATGGCGCATGGTTGAATGATATGCTTCGTGCTGAGACAGGGGAGGTATATGTTACTGATGAGCCCAGACTCCCAAGAAGTGGGTTGGATGTTTTGGCCCACTGAAAACTAGATGGTATCTTTGTTGTGGCATCAAGCCACTCCTTAAGCATTTTTTCAAATTGTACCCTGTATCATTGATAGAATCTTGCTGTACGAACAATTTACAACCTGTTGTTATTACTTACTCAAAGACGCGTCAGAGATTTCCAAACTCAGACGCGACGCGACGCGTGATTGTCTCCTGTCTCATCGTGATGTGACCGTGACCCCTGGGAACCCATAAAACCCCAACCCTCTTTGTCTCTTCATAACTACCACATTTTGAAGCCTTTTCAAACAACTCAGGCGCAATGCTGCAGATGAAAGCTGACTTCCATTCTCACTCTTTTCGAGCAATGCGTTATTCTGGGCACTCGTCAAAAAGAGCGAGGTCTCCTGAGGTCGGCCCTTTGGATCGTCCTTTTGTACGCGTTCCTATTAATTGACTGCTTCTTGACTGACAGAGCGAGTGTAGAAACGACCCTTACTTACAGTTGCAAGTGAGATTGTGAACATGCCTTCGACGGTAATGTCACATGGTTGTCATTTTGCTGGAGGGAAGCCCAGAAACAGTTCAAGATATCCGTCAGATGATTGGGTATGGCAGACGGATCACTTGTCGATTGACAGTCCTGTGATACCTGGCACCAATGTGTTTTTGAGGGCAGAGGAGAAGTTGCTACTTCAAGACGACGACGACGACGACGTGGTTCGTCATCTTTCACCCAGATGAACTGGGACAGTTTGCACATGGTATTGACAAATTCTCTTCTCGATTGTTATTGTATGACAGAATATGGAATCGGAAGAAGGGACAACAATAAACCATGTCCAAAGACTGGAAGTCACTGGTACACAACCTTTGTCCCCCGCCCACACCCCCTTCGCCCAAACGTCAGTTCATCCGTTAGAGCGACCATTGCCCCAGTCACCTTCGACGTCCCAGTTAACGCCAACGACGATGCCACCAGCAGGTCCTGTTGTCAATAGCCTTCCCCCAACTCCCGCCCCTCCCTATTACTCTGACCCAGAACCGCCATACCCCCCGACGCGACCATCTTCACCAGTATCTAATAGCTCGATGATGGTATTATCCCCTTTGCCCTCCTATCTTAATGTGGCAGCATCTCCGAGGAGGCAGCAGCGCTTTACGATGGGCCCTAGGGCAGACTGCGAGAAATGTCGACTTGGAATTAAGGGTCATTGGGTGCATTATTAGGACAATTGTGTTAGGCATGCATTATCAGTAGTTTACATTCCTCACTCTAATAGAACTTGGCATAGTATACATTCTTACATACTTAGCCTCCTGGCAGTGCTAATTTTAGAACCAATAAACTTTCGTGTTTGTTCATGCTTGATCTCTCAATATTTGTCAAATAATCGTAATCACCGATCACGAAAAAAGTCGGTTGCACAGGCAGGCGACTTCCATTAAATATGAGCACAACTCTGCCGTTATTCTGGCACCTGTCCTCATCTTCCAAAAAGGAGCGTGTGGATGCCTCCGTGAAGCTTATTGGAGCTTTGGAACAGTTCCAGGCGCAATTCGTTCCCAAAAACACACCCGACGCAAATTCGGGATCTGAACCAGAGGACGATGAAGAGGACGAGGAAAACACCACGAAATCCGACGGACTCGATGTTTTGAACGCACAGGATGTATCCTACTCGATACGGAGGCTTGTGCGTGGGTTGGCAAGCCCTAGGGAGAGCAGTAGGCTTGGTTTTGCGGTTGCATTAACAGAGGTGAATATTTCGTGTTTAAAAGCCTTGTCTGTCTTTATTGACACATCACGCATTAAATAGTTGCTGTCCCGGATAAATACGGTGACATGCTCACAGATTATAGCCTTGATCATAGACGGAACGAAAACCCAAGGCTCAATGACTGGACAAGAGGAACGTGACGTCCTTTTCGCTCGATTATTCGGCTTAAGCGCTGTCATTCAATCTGGACTTCTCGTGCGGGGTGGCGCTCTGGATACCTCCGCGTCTTCTACTACACAAGTGTCCACGCTTGATAGTTATGGACAAACTATTGTCGAATTACTAGCTCTAGGCGAGAAAAAATCCTGGCTACGAGAGAGTGCATGGTGGACAATTGGGCTGGCAGTTGATGCACTCAACGATTCTAACATCGAATGGAAGGAGAGTGCTGCCGACGTTACGCTTCAGCAACTTTTCGTTGAGAATAAGAGCTGGTCACCAGAGAAAGTGGCCTTGTCCCTCAAGTTACAGGACCTGTATCCGGACCGTGATTGGCACAAGTTTCTCTGTCCCACATTCAAGAGTTCGGATCTACTCCACATAGGGAATTTGCCGTTGCTGGCACGTGTTTTGAAGGTCTTGTTCTTCCGAAGGGGTGGTTTTGAGCATAGCTAATAAGGAGTTTCTCTAGGAGTCATCTGTAGATGAAGAGGACACTAATCCCAAAGCATCGACGAGATCATGGAAGCCTCAATTACATTTCGTATGGGACATCATTCTCGACCAGCTCATTCCAAGCCATGATACCTCAAAGCAACCGAAAGGTTCCTTCCAGGACTTTTACCGAGTAATAGTAGATGGTGTGTCATGTCGTCATGGACAATGCTGATGACAAATGTGCTCACTCGAAGCCTTTAGAGTCACTCTTCTCTTCGACTTCCTCTCCGGAGCGAAAGTATTGGGGTTTTCAAGTCTTTCAAAAGGCATTGCCACGCTGCACACAAGCCAACATGCCTATCCTGTTCACCAAAAACTTTATGCGTTCGTGGATAAATCATCTGTCGCATCACGATCGAAAGTTGCATAAAATAGCAAAACAAGCGGTAATATTATGCTTGAAATTCAATTATTGTGGAACTGAGTCGTGCTCTTTTCATCACAGACTGCCGAAGTTCAGACATTTGTTCAGAGCAACCCTCATCTCGGGTTCGCCCTGATATTGCAGTTGACCGGAGTCAACGGGAGTCAACAATTTGATAAGCTCACGAAAACAAAAACCGTCGAGTCAATTCTCACCTCCATGGATACAGACGGTGTCAAAAACTACATCGCATATCTCCTTACCCAGATCAACGCTCCTGAAGCTAATGAGAGGTATGCCACATTCGAGTACTATCTGCAATCCTTTTTAATATTGAAGAAGGGCAGATGTTCAAACAATCAAGACGCGCCGAATGTGGGTCATTGAGCAACTTGGTGCGCTAATTCGCAGTGGCAACATACCGAAGAGTGATGAATGGATTCAGTCAATCCTGAACTGGCTTGTCATTCATGGGCTCTTTGTCATCAAGAAAAAATCAGGGAAGAGTCCATTCCCAGCGGTATGCTCTCGCCCACACCCCGCTAAGTGCTAATTCACATGTACCTCATAGCTAAGGGATCTTCCAAGCCCCCCATTTTCGGACGACCTACGCCATGCTTGCCAAGCTCGGCTACTCAGCTGTCTTGGTGATTTAAACGCCCACGCTACCATTGTCAAATCAGGTGAAAAATCTATAAAGGTCTCTGCAGTAGCATCAGACGGAGAATTATGGGTGTCAAAAGTGCTCGCAACGATTCAAGCGCTGGAGCACGACACCAAACATGTGTCATTAGTGAACGATCCTGATAAAACCAAAGTAGCATTGCGCACCAAAGCACTATATATGGTTGCACGGTTGAAGACTGTCAGTGAGCTCTACCTGTGTGAAGGACACGATATTAACTGCTGCTATAGGTATCACAGGAATCAGCGAGGGGCGCAGAATTGTTGTTACTGGGAACTGTCTTGCACCAATATTGTCAAGAACCGGAAGACATTGATTATGATGCCTTAGACGTGCGTTGTTTCGCGTTATTTTGATATGCATCATTCATTCTTGCATAGGCATGTATTGATGGAGCCACTCGCATGTTCCCAGATGGAGCCAAGGGCAAGAGTACACAAAAGTCTTTAGTCGGCCCTGAAGATGTCACTCTCGAACCCATCGATGTATTCGTTGATACTATCATTGGCTTTCTAGAGAAGTCTACCACATACCTAAGGACAATCGGCAACCAAGTATTTTCTTTGCTCTCCGGTTCAGTCCGCGACACGACTATCGATCTCATCCTCAAAGTATGTTCTTCGATCACAAGTCATTGGGGAAGTTGCTCATTTATGAATATTGTTTAGCAACTCGAGCGGCGGGAGCCCGCCGAATTGCTGGAAGACGACGATGAGGTGATGGAGGATGCAGAGATGGAGGACGAGGACGAGGACGAGGAGATAGAGGATGAAGACGATAAAGCGGAGGAAGAAGAGGAACTGTCTTACCATTCAGACAGCGAAGAAAGTGATATAAATTCTGATGATGACGAGGAAGAGGATGTCGACGTTGAACTTCGGAATAGGATTGTGGAAGCCTTTCAGGCCAGTGGTGTTGATGATGACGAAGAGGACGAAGTGGAGTTCATGGATGACGAACAAATGATGGCTATTGATGAGCAGCTTGCGCAAGTTTTCAGATCACGATCAAACGAGAAGAAGTCCGGGAAAAGTAACTTTTCATCTAACTCATACCACATGGCCGCTTATCTGTTTGAAGGTGTCGACGCTCAGCGAGAAGCAACACATTTCAAGAACCGTGTGCTGGATCTAGTGGACACTTTCGTCAAGAAACAACCCTCGAGTCCTTATATCATCCGCTTGATATCTCCTCTTGTAGATCTCATTGCTGGCACTAGCGCTGATGAGCGACAACTTTCGGACAAGGCGAAAGGGATTCTCAGATCTCGAATCGGAAAATCCAAAGAACTGCCGTCCAATGTCGACGCTGATCAAGTCTCTACTGTCCTCACTAGCGTCCACGTACGTGCTCGGAGAGCGCATTCGTCAGACCTACTGGGAACACTCAGTCAATGTAGCATTTATCTGTCGAAAACGCTGCTCCACCTGGGTGCCGAAAAATCAATTCTACAAATCTATCGACCATCATTGACTGATTTCATTACACGAAAGAACTCTGCTCTTAATGCAAGTTTTTTTCAGGACTTCATACGACGCTGTCCAACGTCAGCTTGGAGTCTCCGTGGAGATCTTCTGGATCTCTCAACTAGAGCTGTGAACACGTATCGCCAATGCCAGGCATATCAACTCGTGGAACTTGTTGTCAATCAGCTCCCTGTTATGGTACGTACAACTTTTTGTCCTCCTTAAGATGTATTGCTAAACAACCATTTTAAGGGTAACGATCATCAGACAGAGATCATGGTGTTCATGGGGTCTCTTCATAACTTGCTGTTGACAGCCATGAGGAGTGCGTGTGAGGAGGGGAGTGGTTTTACTTCATCTCAGATGAAACACTCGTTCAGACTTGGAATCGTCGCGATTCGTCACACACAACGCATCAACGGCGCTCTGTGTCAACAGGTCTGGGAACCAGATGCTTGGCGTGTTCTCCGTGGACGCCTGCAAGCTTCTCGCTTCAAATCATCTCCTGCTCTCCAAAAGATGTGCGAACAACTGATCAGTCTTGCACAGGCAAGCGGTTCGTCTTCGACAAGGCCAGATGCACGCACTCCTGGTACAGCGAAACGGAAAGCAGCCAATGTTCCTGAAGAAGATACAGTTTTACAGGTGAAGAAACCAAAACGGGAGACTCGGACAAAGTTGAAAGAAATTAGACTCGGTTGAGATATGGCCTGCCCTTCGGGTCTTCTTCACGCCCATCCGTAGCAAATTCAAGTTGCACAAATTTGCTTAAATTGCTGAAGGGCGTTCAGTGACATGTAGCAAGCAGTATACGGGGCTAGTCTAGTATCTTATGCCTGAATCAATAAGCTGATCTTTTGCAACTCATCCATTGCTCCTGTGCCTCCGATGGTAAGGCACCGGTTGATAAGTTGCACAATTCGGCACATCCTGCAAGCCAGGTGAATGATAAGCAGAAATAGCACCACCGAAAACATACTTCTTTCGTTTTGCACGTTCTTGCACATCGTGCTGTAGGATGGAAGAACACTTGGCGGCGACAGCCAAAAGTGATTCAGGAAGGCCAGCAAGACGACCACATTCAATACCAAATGACTCTGCAGAGAAGGTTAATTCGTGTCCCAATCCGAGAACCCCACTTGCCTGAGGCGATGCCAGAGGTCAATTGGTAGAGAAAGACAATTTCCCGTGTCCCATCAATCAGGGACACCTCATCGTAACCCATGTGCAAATTTTGAATATCGAGAGGAAATCGACTCTCCAAATCAGATGCAACAAGGGGATAATGAGTGATAAAAAGCGTCTTGCATTTGACAGTCTCAACGAGCTGATGTAATACAGCATCTGCAATTGCCATCTACGTAAAGAGGTAAGTCATTAACATAACACAAAAGAATAGGGATTGCGTACACCGTCGAACGTAGCCGTCCCTCTACCAAGTTCATCCAAGATGACCAGACTGTTTCTCGTTGCAGAATGCAAAATTTCACTTGTCTCAGTCATTTCAACCATAAAGGTAGAACGACCCTTGGCCAAATCATCGGATGCTAGAAATTTATTTATTTATAAGAACAGATTGGATGCAATACGGCGCGCATGAACATACCACCCATCCTAGTGAGGACGGAGTCAAGCAACCCTAGCTTTACCGACGAGGCTGGCACGTGACTTCCTATCTGAGCCATGATGGCTATAAGCGCTACCATCCGGACACATGAACTCTTGCTGTAGTAGAAGACCAGTCAGCATCATGAAACTTCAGCGAAGGAAATAACGCACCCTCCCATATTTGGTCCAGTGAGGATTTTACTTCTCGGCTGCTCCCCGCCCATTTGGATAGTATTAGGAACGAAAGGATCCGACCTGAGAGCCTCCACCATAGGATGTCGACCATCAATGACCTCCAGGATATCATCATCTGTGAAAGATGGTCGAACATAATTTTCTTGAAGAGCAACAAGCGCAAGGCTTAAAAGACAGTCAGCAACGGCTAGCTTGTTCACAGCATCTCGAAGAATACTGTAGTGCTTTTGTGCTATCTCCTCCAGGAAAGAAGAGAACGCTTTGTTCGCCTCAGCCTGAAAGGAACACGCAGATAAGCCTTGTAGATGATCACCGATGATAGATAATCTGACCTGCAGCATTTCCTGGCATTGAGATCTTTTTTCAAGCTTCTGCTTGACCGCGGGAGGTTGATAGCGTGCCAAATACTTGGTCCTGAGTAACAGAAGTAAGCTGCATCACAGACCAAGCTCCACGACTATCATACTTGGAATGACTAATCCAATCGTCAGGGATAGGTCTGTTTTCATGCCTCTTCACTTCGACCAGATACTGGTAGAAAATAAATCAGAAACGATCAAATCGGAGTTCAGGACTTAATCAACAAACCTCGTCACCTGCCACGGTTGCCCATTGAAGAGAGGGCATCCTCAACAGTTTCCGTACTTTTAACCCAATAATGAATACATGAGAAGACAGGAGTGGGATCAACCTACTGTTCTTGAGTTCATCGACAAGATTACATTCAATAACTTGAATAGCCTAGGGTAGAGATAAATTAAGACTTGAGCATGAATCTGAAGTTAAAAATCTGACCATGTCAGCATCCGCAATTTTAGGATACCGTTCTGAGTCCGTCCACATGGTGTCTTTACTACCTTCAGCAGCATTCTTCAACGAGACTGCCTCCATCAGCATTTTCATAGGTTCCTTGAGCTTTGGGAGCGAAAATATAATGTCATTCAGTACACTGGACTTGAATCCAACGTCTGTGGAACTCTCGACGGCGTCAAAAGCTATTGCAATTTTGTTGAAGGCTGGAAGCAGGACGGCCAGCTCTTGAGGGGTGCACTTATAACATATAGTCATTTGTGAGATTTATTTCAGATATGTTGAATAGTACGCACCTGTCCGTATTGAATCCTGCATAAGCCCCTAGCAAGGTCCGGAAGCCGCTGAAGAATCTGGCGAAGAGTCACAAGCTTTTCGGATGAACTTGCAAGTATTTCTTCTACAGCATCTACGCGGTCCTGTAGGACACTTCATGCAGGTGAATGAGACTTACCCAACATTCTGATAAACAAGAATGAAGTTACCGTTTGTCAATGAGCGGTCGGCCCACCCAGTTCCGCAACATCCTTGCACCGAATTTAGTCTTTGTGCGATCCAAAACCCATATCAGCGAACCCCGAGTGGTGTAGTCAGTCTCATTACGATAGATTTCGAGATTAGTCAGGGTATTAGCAGCAAGGAGCATATGCGCCCGGGTTGTGAACTGGCTGAAAAATTTAGTTTCCAAGAATGCATCTGCTATGCTAAAAGCTGAAAGATGCTTGATGGCATGGGCAAGGGCAATTACTACTCGTTTGGGGAAATCGGCCACCTCTGCCATCAATCTCCCTGTAAAAAAATGTGATGAGATTTTTGTTTTGTTTTGGCATAGTACCTACCTGACTTGAAGTTTTCTGATGCCGCGACCGATTTTTTCTTGTCTGTGTAAAAATCAGAGACTAGCGAAAAGGCATCCTCGTAAGACATAAGTGGGGTAAAATATTCAGTTCGAATCTTGTCGCCTCCAGTAGGATTCCTGAAATAGCTGTTGGTCTGATGAACTTCCCCTATACTAGATGTATACTGACCCTGTGAAGTGCACCAACATCTTAGCAGTTGGTTCCGATAGGCCAACCATGGGTAAAAGCAGTTCGGTCGGTCGTGTATGGACAAGTCTTGTCTAGTATGTGCTCAGAAACACTGTTAGTACAAGTGGAACTAGATACCTCAAGCTCGATCCGCATCAGTGTATCTGCAGGAGATTCATTACTGCTAGGATTTCCCAAAGCAAAGATACCCACCATCAAAATCATCCCAGACTACATCTCCTGTGCTGGGACAAATAGTGATCATGCCCATGGAGACTTCACCAGTATTTTCCCCCTTAGCTTGCTCTATTAGGCAAAGGAATGGAGAAGGAGTGTACCGCTCCAGATTGTCGACAGAGTCCAATTCATCTACATATCTATTTAAATTCATCAGAAAGGTTGTAACCGAAAGATGAAAATTCTTACGTCGCGGCAGTATAAAGATGAGTCAGTTTTCTGACAAAGGGGGCATTTCTATTTTCACTGACTTTCTTCAAGGCTGCAGTCTCGATTTGATCGACTATTCCCACTTTGTGTCCCTGTGATAGAAGCCTTCAGAGTACGTGAGATATCTAGTACCGGAAAATTCTGCACGTACTTCTTGAGATGAATATCACGTCTGTGTGTCGGGATTGATGCAACTAAGAAGTTGCGGTCATTGAAAGCGACCATTCCAAGCTCCCTTGCAGCAATCTACTTCTAATGAGTTTCAAGTCTGAGACAATCCTCCTGATTTACCTTAGCATCGTCACCAAAGAACTTGTATCTATACCCAACCTCAACCATGAGTACTGTTCCGGGATTCGCTTTCTTAAGTTCTAGAATCTTAAGCACAAAGTAAGATGTAAAAACTGATTGCTGACAATTCGAGAAGCACTTACCTGGTTCTCCAAAGGGGTGTAGGCCTGTCCACCTGGACCAACCAGTATAGGCTTTTTAGAGGGTTTTGTCGGAAGGCTGTCTTTGCTCTTCCCTTTCCCCTTCGCGTTGTTCGAAAACATTCTATTCAGTTCTTTGAACGCGTGGTCGGACTCTTCTGACTCTGATTCATCCAATTTTATGTGTGCTACGGGTGTGTCGGCCTTCTTTGGCAGGAAACGATTGTTCTCCAGCAACAGCTTTCTCTTAAAAGCCTCCTGTCGTTCCTTCTGAACGAGGACCTCTGCCTCAGTGCGCCGTTTAATTGGATGTGAATCCAGCTTTTCTGGAGATGTAGGCGTGAAGCGCCATTGCTCAGCTGCGCCTGAGGAAGGACCAGCCACCAGAGGTGTATGTGGTAAGTCCCTTGTCCCAGACGTCCTAGTCTTCTTCGACGGTGGCTCTCCATCACTGTCAGCGGTCAAGTCAACATGAACGGAAGATACTGTTCTTTTGTTTGCCTTGGTCTTCGCCGGAAAGGAGTGAAAGAAAGAAGATATGGCAGCCTGAGAGCTGCCTGACCTTCTGTTTACTGGCATAAAGTATGATAGAAAAGCGGCAAAGGGTACGTAGATGGTAGAATCAAGTTGGCTCGCAAGAACTTGATTCTCGATGATCACGTGGTGGTGTGGCCTTGGTTCTTCCTCAGTATTCCATGCTGTTGGGACGCGTACCCATCCGCTTGCTTTCTACTTCATTTGTACGGATATCGCGGGCCCGATGGAATTCCACTGCCGTTGCCACGGATGGGCCTATCATCTCGGAGACTAATCGTGCGTTTCATCAGGTTGTACAACAAAACTTCTAACTTTCCTGAAGGTGCGGAAGCTACTATGAAACGGTTTTGGGATGCTGTTGGCATTGAAAAACGTGGAGATTCGTTGATTGTAACCCTGGACAAACGTCCTCTGAAAACACCATCGGGAAATACGCTATTACTACCCTCGAAAAAGTCCCTGCTGGCTTCGCTCATTGCTGCTGAATGGGACCACCAAGTTACTCTCCTAAAACCTCATGCGCTTCCCGTCGTAGGTTGATGGACACACCTTCAAGAATTCATGAATACTCACTGTGATCAAGACTTCAATAGCGTCCAGAGCAATTGACACATTGACGGATAAAAATTCATGTGTTGAGGTTCAAGAAGCTCTACTACACTACCTGGACACAGACACAATCTGGTTAGTGGCTCTGGTTTTGGCCAAGTATACGGAACAAATCGATAACCCATCTAGCTTCTACCAAGATTATCCACCACAACTTGAACGACTGCAGGCCGAGCATTGGGACCCATTACTTGTTTGGGCGCGGGACAATTTTGACGTCGAGATAACCAAGTTCGACTCGATCCTGAATAACTCACAGCCAGATGCCGTAAAAGCGAAACTTCGACCAGTCCTGGCTGCCTTTGATCATTGGGAAATGGCAGGTGAGAAGTTGTTCACTGCTTTGCATGTCCGTTGGTTTCAACGTCTCTGTAAGCGATGGAGCGTGCGACATATACAACAAAATCATTTATAATTGCCCTGGCGCTGGTGAAGAGACACCTTACGGTTGAGCAGGCATCCTTGGCAGCTACAGTGGAGGTGTGCAGTCAGATTGAGCGTTGGGGAGAGGTTGAAGACAGTACGTTGATAAATGATCCAATCAACCACACTCTGACCATTTGCATCCCACTTCAGCACACGATGTAGACTACCATGATATAAGAAGACAGCTCGGCAGTGCTGCTAGTCTTCTGTCTAATGCATGAATAGAACATGGACTTGAAGCGACCAACATAGTTTGGCTGATGCACGTGTTTCCTGGCAAGATGAAGTTCTTTAACACCTGTATCACCCCTACGGCGCCCCGTTGCACATCTTTCAACACCTGTTTTCCTATCCGGATGACGTCGAATTTCGGGTCATTCTCGGACCAAGCTTCAGCAACTTATATCCTATGTGCTTGAGCTATACATACAGCAATCATTCTATCAAGCCCTTTTGCCTCTTGGATCCCTGCTGCTATGACCCATTCTCTGTTGGAATCTTTTGATCCATTTGCAACGCATCCCTTTACCAATAATTCTGGCTTCCCACCCTTGCCGTCTCGATATCTTGTTCCCAACCATCCTCTCTCAGCCAATCTAAATTTCCGCTGACTTTCTCTCGTTCATCCAATTCGCCTTATTCCCCGCCGTGCTGTTCTTCACACAATTCTCCATCTATGACGACCTCGCAACCACGGCCCCGTGTATCAGTGCCTCCTCTAACCCGCCCCGTTGCCCCACCTATCTTCGTACCTTTGCTCATCTCCTGATCTGGCGTTGAGAGAGAAACCCTCGTCAAAGAAAAAACAATTGACACCTAGATCATGATGAAGCTGGGCTTGCTCGAGTACTCCACACTGAATGCAACGTCCTACTACATTGATCCTTCTGTTGATTTAGTTTATCTTACAGCTAAATTCTCGGCTGGAAACCATTTAGGACCCATACTGTTTGTTTGTGTAGTCTTGTAATACGTGTAACTTAGCATGACTGCGACTCTAGGCAAATAGGCTGAGGTCTGCACTGCGACTGAGTCGCGGCATGCACATCAATCTTAAACAAGTCGGAGCAGCCTGAGGTCTATGTATTTAGAACCACCACCATCTGTTCCACTAGATGCTGTTAACACGAACTGTTATTGCGAGGAGAACATCTACTTGTTGGGACAGACGTTTTCAGCAGATCCTGACATTGCTGGAACTTGGGACATATTCGTTGTTTTCATATCGAATTACAACAAGACGGTAATCTCCCTTCTCCTTCAAAGCATGGATCTACCAGATCGATCATATGGCTATTCCACAGGTTGCTCTTTGGTGTCAAAAACTAGCGCGTGAACCCCATTGACCAGTCGTCTGGGACTATCATGTTGTGCTTGTGCTACGGCCACGAGATCATGTTCGTTCGCGAAACGTACTAGGGATCCATGATGCTGCACCCAAAAGCATGTCTGCCTGGGCTTACGACTTTGATACCTCCCTTGATACTCCGTGCACACTGCAAGGTAAAGTCCTTTCTGAAGTCACAGTACTTATACAATGACTGATCTTACACCGGATGGACAGAGTACCTGGACAGGACATTCCAGGAGGTCAGCTCTGATTTTCAAAGGTCAGCAAATATAGTAACACCTCCGAATAATCGAAATGACGATACGGATACTTAGCTTGTTCAGAGTGATACCCTGCAGTGTGTATCTCAATTACTTTGCATCTGACCGATCTCACATGGTAAGATCATCGCGCTTCTTCACGACAACTCATCATAGAAGATACTGATAACTTATGAAGCTCGTAGTCAAAGAGGATACTCGCGGCTCAACAGAACTGTCGTGTATCCCCGCTGACTATCACTCTCCTCCTCCGTTGTATGAGCCTATACGAGGGGCGATTGCTCTTGAGCACGGCATATTAAATAACTTGATGTCGAGCTTCGTTTCCATGGATTCCTCTTCTGACTCGGATACGTACGGCGATGTTGTAGTTCTAGATTCGCTTCGTTTATGGGCTGAATGGCATTGGAAGAGCGTGACAACGTGACCTTCCCAACTTTGTTCCTAGTAAAAGTCATTGAAAATTTGAACTGAACAACCCTTGACTTGAATTCATAACCACTACTTGCCATTTCATTGTCATGACTTCTGTACCATCCTCTTCGGGTTCAGTGAACGGTCGCAATGGCCATCTCAATGGCAATGGCACGTCATCACATACCAGCTCTGAAGCTGGCCAATCCACAGATGAAATCACGCAGTCCTCGGACTATCAGATCAATGGGTTTTCACAGTGAGTTCTTCGCGTCAATCGTACTCTCCTCCACGCGCTTTCGACGGGGAAGACGTGGATCTGACATTATATTGCCGTTTTTCGGTTGTCTAACTCTGCTACAAACAACAGACCACCTTACCAAAATCCTCACAACGAAGATATCGTAAATCATTTATATCATGCTGGATTTCAAACAGGCGTGAGCTTTTGTTTCTCCAGATCGCTGCTACTGTTGCTGATCACACGGGACCAGAATTACTCTGATACGATCCTTGTAAGTTTTACGTGCTGAGGCTAGGAGAAGCAAGTTAACAGAATCATACTAGCATGTGCATCAGAACGTGTATAGACTTCATGCCATCATCTTATCTCGCTCACCTTTCCTTGCACACCTTATGTCCACTTCACCGCAAACTGGAGGACAGCGCGTTATATACGTTCATTTAGATCAAGAGCCAGAGGTAACTCAAGAGGTACGTATTAGTGTCATGTCTGTGTTGATGCTCTGGTTCTAACCTGATGCTTTGCAGGGATTTGCCATAGGTACGATATTCCCTCTGTTTCATTACTTTGAGCTGCATTTGTTCATGTCTGCCGGTTTTTAGCTTTAGGATACCTCTACTCATCCATTTCTCTTAATCTTATTCGACCCGATAATGCACGAGCAGTCCTTGCTGCCGGCTGCCTCCTTGGGGGAATGGATGACCTTTGCCGATACTGTTACGAAGCCTGCAGGCAATCGATATCTGTTGAAACCATCCGAGGCTGGGTCGAATTTATTGACACGATCCCGTCATCTGCAGACGGGTCGACTACCCCTGACATCTCAAAGACTTCGATCTTCGGCCTGTATGCACAAAGACTAAGAGATGATGTATTCCACTTCCTTGTGGACACCCTCCCTGAAATCCTTGAAGTACAACAATCACCGCCAGATTCTTCTCCCTCGTCAGGGCCAAGTGGACGTGACGTGTTGCTGCAAGTTTATTCCCGTGTGCCATTTGAAATGTTCAAGACAGCCGTTGAATCGCCCACCTTCCGATTGGGTATGTATATTTTTATTTAAATTATTCCAGCTCTGCTTTGTGCTTACAGTGGGCTTTGTTAAGACCCCACAGGTTCAGATCAGGCTCGGTTCAGATTCGCCAAGGAAGCTATTGAGCTGAGAAAGCGTGGCATCGCGCGAGGGTCAGGTGCAGAGGAGACCGTCGTGCTGGCGTTTGGAAGTGGGAATTTTGGTGGGAGCACCGTGCACATTACGCGCAAAATGCGCAAGCGCCCGTTGTGGAAGGTCAACACGTAGGCTGATTGTTCTTGATCTAGGTTTGCTGTATCCTAGCACTCGTCGCGCAAAATGATATATGAATAGTAAGCAACTTCGGAGGTATCATCTGATTGCCTCCATGCCTAAAACGTGGCTCAGTGCCTCATATGGAATGGATCCGGATTTTGCCTGGCTTTAAACTTTTTAGTGTCAGTGGCAGTTTGACATGTCTTCTAACTTGACTTCACGATCGTCGTTGTTTTCTGGTCTTTCTTTGTACGTCTCCTCGCCCTTCTGTCAATTTCCTGTCTTTCTCTCGTCCACTTCTCTTCCTGCACCACCATCGATGGAAATATTCCCATGGACTCAAAGCCGCGTGCATCACGGGAGCCGGGGCTCGATTAACTTGTTAAATAATACACTCATGGTTTGGGGGTTTATGCGCAAGGCTTAACTAACAATCCCATGTCACCCACTACATACGATCTATTCTTCACTGGCAGAGACGATCCCCGCCGTTGTATTATCATTGGCGAGGATGTAAAACCAGTCTACTTTTGCTTCGAAACACCAGAGCGGGGTCTGATGCCTTGCACTAGGACGACGGTAATTATCTTTCACGATCGACTTATATCATCTTTGCCAGGGCCTCATACTTATTTGATTCATAGTTATTCAGAAACGATAAGGATGCCTGTGCCCGACTGGAGTGGGGCCCAGGAAATCACCTTGGTAGTGCAACGATTGGCTCCCGACAATTACCGATGTCGCACCTCGTACTGCCTGGCATGAGCAATAAGTGAACCCTATCGTGTTGTCAAAAGGTAAAACCCCGTTATGACCAGCATTCGACGTTTTTCCTAGTGCTCGGTCTTTCATTTCTTCGGATGGTAAAAGGTTCGAATGGCGTCAACGTCAGGACGAACCATCAGCATATGATGTGTGTTAGGCCTCATCCTCCCGCCTCCCTCATTTTAACAAAATTTTGCCCACTGGTGTAGTTGTTTGCTGCACCTAACATACAAATTGCAGCCTTTCGTCGATGTTCCCATGCGACAGTTGTGGGGCCGTCGCACGGCCTGCTACAGTACACATTCAGCCAAGATCTCCTTTTGGTGGAAGCCTTGCTATCTTTGTGCCTGAACCGGTGGATAGATCTGTACGGCGTGTAAACAAGGGTGTCGAAAGGGGGGTACTGCTCCAAAAGATTCTGGAAGGACGGAAGGGACGATATCAATTATCAGGAATGTGGGCATAGTTATGTATCTAAGGGCTCCGTTGGATCAAAACACACACTACAGAATGTATAGATATGCACATCACAGATATCAAAGGCGTCCGAAGAAAGAAGACGAAACGGTGGAAGAATACACAGGCATACCTCAGGACCTCATCGAACCTAGCATGTGTTCCAGTCGTTCCTCCACAGTCCAGTGTATGTCATTTGTCGACAGGGATGATGATGCAGAATGCCCAGATGTACCAGAGGTAGGGCTTGGAAGGAAGTTAAACGACCCTGCATCCATGCCTTGAGAAAGATTTTCGATGAGGCGGCCAATCTGTTCAGACGAGCTGTAGAACACCTGTGGATAAGTGGTAAGTCGTGGTGGAGCTACCACACATGAGGTAGATATCTACCTTGGTCTCGGGTCGCTGTTGCCCTGGGAGCGGTCTCTTGCGCGACAAGAAGGATGAATTGCTGCCCTTCGATCCGGATCTTCCGTGTTCCTTGACAAATACCTGCAGCCCACCTTCACCATTTTCACGAGCAGAGTACTCAGATGCGAAACTGGCACGGCTGACGCGCCCTGTATACACTGACTCGTCGTCGTCGTCGCGTAAGCCGTTGACGATGGACCTAATCGCTGATCAGGATAATTATAAGATAGACAGAAAATGACAAACCAGATGGTTTGCCCATTAGCTAGTTCAATGACTTCCACCGCAGGCACCGCATCTGAAGCAGGAGGTGGATCACCATGCATTACGCTGGCGTCAGGAGGGTTCGGATCGTTTGCCGCCGAACTGGCAGCTCGTTCCCCTGCATACATGTCGTACCTATGACAAAATCAGAATTACGTAAGAAAGGGAGACAGAATTCCTACAGTGAATCGTAAGTTGAATTAGATTTTTCTATTGGCCCTCCTGCAGATATTGATGGCACGGTCAGAAGGTTGTCTGCCTGGGCAGTTAAGGAAGGCGGAAGGTTGGGTACGGGAGGCGAAGGACCGTTGGAAAAACGTTTTGAGGTTGGAGACCTTGGCGGGGGAGGTGTAGGCGCACGATCATGAACGGAACGACTTGAAACGGAGGTAGCACTGGCCCTCTTACGACGGTTTGAGTTCTTTCGCGTCAATGTGCTAAGGTCAATAGGAATAGGAGATGCTCTCGATTCAGATGGATAAATTATGGTCCTCCTGATGATCGCGCTGGTGGCCCTGTCGTTTTGTCCTTCCCGCGGTCGGCGAAGATGACCAACTGGCTTGCGTACAAAAGACTGTCCAGGAACAGAATCGTCTCGTGGTGATGGGCTGTCAACATTGTGTCGTCCGTTGGAACGCTCACTTGTCTTGGGGTCGGGAGTTTCAGCTCGCATGCTCTGACCGTCGATGCTTGGTCGTCCAGTTGTAGGAGTTAAACGAGAAGAATCGGCAAGAACGGTAGCTGCCGCTCCTATAGTTGAATTGTTTCTGGTTAGCATAGTCCACTCTGTTGTCCTCGAAGATGTGGATGGTGAACGAGCCAGCAAATCATTCAAAGCCCCTTGGTCAAGACCAAGGTTGTTTGCTGCATCGAAAAGTTGTTGCAGAGCTGTGGATTCGCTCGGACTTGTAGGATCAGCAGATTCATGAGATGCTTGGGCAGTAGGAGCTGACGGTGGCTGACGAGGCGCTCTCAGCGTCGATGAGCTTGAGGCAGCCTGAATTGGTTTTGGTGTCAGGCCAGGCTGTGGTGACACTCTCTCGTGTGTAGCCAGTTTAGAAGTAGATGAAAGTAGAGGCGACCGGCGAGGATCAGAGTCTGAGGCGGTATCGGGTGCAACACGTTGTTTGCCACGAAGGCGTGCCATGAAGCCTTTTAGCCCTGGTCCTGCGGAAGCAGGCGGACTTGGGACAGAAACTTTGAATCTGCTCTCTGTCGCACTTGTAGTAACAAGGCTTCCGGGAACCCTCAATTTTGCGGGATCGTACTGGGCAGTTTGAACGGGAGGAGAATGGTGATCCAGGGGGAAGGGTGTGACTTCTTCTCCAGTCGGTATAGGATTCTTGGAGCGCAGCGTTCCGCGAAGTTTCTTAAATCGTGAACCAATTCTGGATGGCCCAGAGTTGTTGGCTGATGACAGGGAAGGTGCACGAGGAATGGGAACGGCGTCGACACTGGCCGATGAAGAGACAAGCCGAGGCGTGGAGATCTGGTTAGGGGAAATGCGTTTGCGGGACGCAGAACCGTTGTGACCATATGGATCAGTTGATAAGTTAGCATTCATTGGGGGTTTCTTGAGTGCTAATGTTGCAGCGTTGGTTTTCTGTTGCACTTCTCGAGCTAACTGGGCCTCTTCTTGAGGTGTATGGGGAACCCTTGGCATCGACGGATTCCGAGTCAGAAGATAAGGAGCGGTAGAAGATGGTGAAGCAGGAGAATCATGAGCTGAGAAAGGATCAGCGCTGGTTACAAGGGGTCCCGGATGTTGCTCAGAGTTCGGAACAATGTCTCGCCCCGACTTGGACTGGCCCAGCTGTTCTGCCTCCTCCTCCCTACCAAACAGAGCCTGAGCGAGATCTCGCTTTCGACGACTATTTGGAGACATGTCTCCTTTGGGCACGGAAACGGAACCAGCAAAGGATATCTCAGGAGTCGAGGGCCGCTCTTGCGAATACTGTATGCTGTCCACCATTGATTTCAAAAGCGCGTTTGCTTTCGAGTTCGGATCCAATGTGGGTGAGATAGGTGATGCCGGTGGTTGGACTTGAGGTGGAGGGCTTGCCACCTGTTAAAAGCAAGGTAAACTTATGACGTCGAACCAAGTGTTTAAGAACGAACTCTGTGGTCACGACCGTTTGTGGAATAATTGGACTGTGAAGTAGATGGCCTACGTCGTCTCAGCGACGACGGAGCCCGTTCTCGACTCTCCTGCCCATTATCCTTAGCAATGGCTGCGCTCACCAATTTTTCTTGGATAGCCATAAAGTCGGATTTTCTCAGACCCGCTTGACGCCTAACAATCTCTTCAGCGTCCCAGTCGTCATCTGCGGAGCCTCCGGGAGTGGCAGAACTAGACTTGTCAGATGGTAAAAGGTCGTGCCATACATGGTGTGGCACATCAGCCTCGCTGGACAGTGTGAGAAAATGATCCTTTTCGCCATCCCAAGAATGATAACTCGAACCATCAGACGCCAATGATGATCGTGAAGAATTTGCTAGAGATGAAAAGACAAGGGGAGGGATCATACCCAGATTAAAAGGAGACGAAAGAGTGTTTTGCTTGGAAGAACGCTTAGTACTGTTCTTTGAGGATATACCGTACTCAGAAAATGTAGGGGAAACGGGGGAGCGGCGAGAGGTGGTTTGTGTGGGAGTTATAGAGCGGGTTGGGCGAACGGGCGAACTAAAATCTGTAGACACACTTGATGGAGGCCGATTTTCAGGTAGGAGACCCGGGTTATGGGATGTTGAACTGGATGAGCTACTGCTGTTCTGCCCAGTTCCGGTTATTGGTGAATCAGGAGGCGCGGGTGAGCGCAAAGATCGAGCACCAATAATGGGACGATCAAGTGCTCCATGGATGTCAGAACTGCTCAGCGCACTATCACTCATCCAACTATCATTCCTGCCATGACCTGATGACTTCTGATTCGCAGAAGGGCTTGATGTCCAGATTACATTAGAGGGAGTTCCAGGCCGAGACGAAACGGCCAAGGGTTGAAAAGGTGGACCTGATAACGGGGAAGCTGGTCTTCGCCGAGTGAGCAAGGATGAGTTTAGAGGACTTTCAAATTCAGTTATCTGATTGTCACGATTACTAGCATCTGGTGTTTGCCGCCCGTTAGTACTCCGCTGTATAAATAGAGGTGAAGTAGGGGATGATAAAGGAAGTGGTGATGATCGGGACTGTGAGGAAGTTGAATCGCGCCTTAGCAAGCTTGAACCAATATTATTAGAGATAGATGATGTCAATGGATCAGTGAAGCTAGCGGTTATGGGCGAAGTTGCACGAGGAGTGGTGGAATGCGAGCGTTGTTCCTCTGGATCAAAGTCACGGGGAGTCATGGGCCTTGGCATACCTGGGATATAGCCAGGAAGAATGCGAGAGGGAACTGGGGAAGCACGGCGTTCCTCGGGATCATTATGAACTTGCTTGTCCGAAGATATTGCCACGGCTCCGAAAACCGATGATTGGGATATATTAGAGTTCCTCTGTGAAAGGAAGGTCAAGATTCGCGAACAACATATGAAACCGAAACTCACAACTGTTTCTGACAAGTGAGATGATTGTTCAACATTCGTGCGAGGTATTGGCGTAGATCGCCGTGGCATAACAATCTCGTCCTCTGCTTCCTCCTCGAGTTCTTTGATAGCCTCTTCTAGAGCAAGTGATGCACGCTTAAGCACCGATGGGCCTAAGGTCTTTGTGATGCGATATTCGGCAACAGAAAGTGGCTGTTCGCCGTACGAGCTCGCTAGAACAACGGAGACTGGTTGTTCAAGCGCTTTCTCGTTAGGACTTGATTGTGTCGAAGACGTAAGGCCGCTGCCTTCCGGTGTCACAGGCCTCAGGCTGTCTGTTATAGAGGACGTATTTCCAGGATAACTCTGCGACGATTCCGTGGGTGTGAGAGACTGTGTTCGAAGGCTTCCGTTTCTCGTGGCATTCCTCAAGTAAGTGTAGTCGCGAAACCGGCCTGAGCCGAAGAGATTATTACTGTAGCGCTTAGTTGATCGGCCACTAGGAGATGACGACAACGACGAAGGTGGTAATGATGACCCCACGGTGCTCGTTGACTGGCGAAATGAATGATCGTCCCCTTCTCTTACACTCTCCTGTGACCTCTGGGTAATTGCTGCACTCTTTGAACGTATGCCGCGCAGTGTCTCCAGTATCATGTCCTCTTCTTCCTCCGATATATGATTCTCCGCGCCTCGTGCTCTCTGCTCGGCCAATCTACTCCTCAACTGGTCCAATGGAACAAGATCTCCAGAAGACGATCGTAGCAAAGAAAAACGACGAGAAAGGCTGTTGGTCCAACGTGTAAGCAGGCATGTTGGTGAATGACAGCAACAACGAGAGGTATGAATGCGTACTCTGGTAAGATCAAGGACGTCCGGAAGTCGTTTGGGAGCCCAAGTTGGGGAACTGAGTCCTGTTCGTCTGAACTTTCGGGCGAATTGGCTAAGGGAACTTGGTCGCTGCGCGTGGTATCCGACCTTTTACTAAGTAATATTAAGGACCGCACTAAGGCATCTAATTCCCAGGCTAAACGAAGAGGGAACTTACCGAAACCGATTCATACTCGGGCGGTAGAGTTCCTCGTTTTATACACGTTGAAAAAAGACAATTGATTCACGACTGGGAAAAGACAGGCAACGTGGTAAACACGAGTTTGAACCTTCAGGATCGAATGGAGATCGTTATGCAGGGTTGGGAAGGCCTAATCGCCCCGAGGTCGCATGCGCAAGCTCAGAATATTCTGGCCAACGAAAAACAGAGATCGTAATAAAGAAACAAGCCGGAAACAAGGAGGCGTTGCGTAAATTCTGGCTGTAACAGCCTGCCCCCGTATACGCCACAAAGTCAGTCCAGATTTGGAATGAATACCCACACACAGGCACAAATTGAAATAAGTTCCCCTTTTTAATTGTTATCTCGATGAGAGGCTACTGCCAGTTCTCGGCTTCCCTGACAAGAGTAAAGATCTTTATATGCTAAATACTCTAGATTTAAGTATGAACATAACTCTGATACATCTTCGGGAGATTGTTCCTTACTTCAAATAGCATACCTTTTGGAAGCATCAATGATATCCACTGAATACAGTAGGAAGAATAAAACCCACTTCTTTGTGTGCTCTTTCGCCGTTGCAAGAAACTTGGCTTTGTCGTTCTTTAAAAGCTACGCAACATCAGATCGTCAATTGATAGGAGACACGGACGGTGATTCTTTACCGCTGCTATCTCCGGCTCGAATGGATCATCAGGGGTTGGATTATTGACCTTTTCTTGAATGATTGCGAGGACTATATCGATCAGTCGTCAATGTAATGTGCTGTGAAATAACCTGGTGACCTACCTGTGGACATCGTGACAGAAGGTTTCCACTAAATGTCGCGATGAGGTTCATGTCACAGGCTGTATTCCTCTGCACTCACCTCATCTCGGAGGACTGGCACGCAGATGGCGCCTTCTTCGTTGATTCCAGGGTGATAAATCTTTGTGGTGAACGTCACCTTCAAATATTCATGTCATGAGTAAAGCGCAAACGGTGGCATAGCGTTTTACTTCCGTACATTGGGCGCTTTAAAGGGAAAGGTTTGGGGAAGGGACACATTGAAGTGGAAGGTTCCATTCTTATACGGTGAGTCTGACTTGGTACATGGATCAATCAGAGGGAAGATTGTTCAATGAGCAAAACTCACAGCAGCCTTGATTGTACATTTCCATTCAAATAAATTGTCGTCCTTAGGTTCCACGGTGACCCCCTGGCAACTGAAAGGTCAGCAAAGTCAGAAATAGAGTGTTGTGAAGAATAGATACATCGATGGGATTACTCGTTAGGTCTTTCAATTCCTAGAAACAGAAACAGTTCAGTACGGCGTTCTCGGCCGTCGACATTACAGCTGGATACCTTCTGAATACGTCTAGAGTGGACGCGTTAGAATTTTAGAATGGGGTCTGTACATGCTCACCGAACAGCGGTCATAATGTGGGATGTTTGAGGAAGAGGTAGTTACTGACTCAGTGGACGCTCGCCCAATCGGGCTTGACGCCACCGTGACTTGATTCTGAAACCCAAGTCGCGACTAAGTACCTTCCTCTAAAACTCAAGGATGTTGGCCGAAGGTTCTTCCCCTCCACCAGAAACAGATGAATCTTCCCTTCAACCAAATCTCCCCAATTCTTCTGTCAGTCATGCGACAGCTAACAGCCAGCCACCCCACGGACGCAAGCGGAAACGAGCACCAGTGACTGCACCTTCCCCAGCTCCCTCAGATCAAGGAAGTGCATCTGGTAACCCTCCAGAGTTGGCTTATCTCTTCTTTTGCGAGAATAAGCACAAACTAACAAAAATTTTCATGCCAGCCTTATTTCTTCTCGTGCAGATCTTTCAACCCGACCCCAACTATCTATCTCACGTGGTCCTATATTTGTGCCTACAGCGGAGGGCTCTGAGTATTACAAGACTGAGATGTGCGGCGTAAATCGCGTCGGGTTTCGTTATGTTCCAGCAGGAATCAACCCAATGGGCTACACGACACCGTGCCGCACCATCGAAAGCAATCCGACCGCTTTCAGAGTCAGCTGGGAGGACCGTAGCCCATTCGTCAAAGTCACCCAAGATGGTTTGTGTCTCTGTGGTGGAAAGGGGTTTCGAAGTGCTCGATGTAACGCACCTATGACGGAGGGACGCTGGTATATGGAAGTAAAAATCCTTCATGGGGGTGGAGAGCATGTTTCCGAGGATGGCAAGCGTGAAGGAAGTCACGTACGACTGGGGTGGGGAAGACGAGAAGCACCCCTCAATGGCCCTGTTGGCCTAGATGGATATAGCTACGGCTATCGCGACAAGACCGGGGAGAAAGTCACGCTATCTCGTCCACGACCATATGGACGAGCTTATGGTACCGGCGATGTGGTTGGTATGTACATATCTCTTCCACCTTGCCGGAAGGCCAGCAAGAAAGACCCCCACGACCCAGCACATATAAAAAGGGAGCGCATTCCAATCGACCTCAAGGGCCAAGAAGTTTTTGAAATGCTCGAATACCCACAATCAAAAGAAATGACGTCCCTTATGGATTACTCTGGAAAATCCACAAGCTCGGCATCAGTGCCTTCCATAGCGAAGAAAACAGTCTCAGGCAAAATACCCGACCGTGGCGGTCCTTCGAGTGTCAGTAAACCAAACAACATTCCACTCCGCCCCCTTCCCACTCTCCCTGGCTCTCGCGTTGCTTTTTTTGTAAACGGAGAATGTCAAGGAACAGCGTTTCAGGACATCTACGACTATTTACAGTTGCGACAAACGGAAACATCTCGAAAAGCAAAGGAGAAAAAGCGGATGCGTGAAGGTGTGAAGGAACACAGAGAGAATCCATTTAACGACGGATCACTGGGCTACTACCCCTTCATATCCTTATTCAATGACGCATGTGTACGCCTGAACCCAGGCCCCGATTTCGATTTCCCCCCTCCCGCAGATATTGACGCACTCCTCGACAATACGGAACCAAAAGAACGCACATGGCGACCCGCATGCGAACGATATGCCGAATTCATGGCCGAGCAATGGATATTGGATACTCAAGAGGAAGAGGAGGCCCATGCGGAAGCCTCCAAAGCGGCAGCTGTTGCCAAGGTCGAAGCAGAGAGAAAAGCTGCCAGGCTTAAGAAGCGTCAAGAAACAGCAGCGCGGAAGCGGGCCAAGGTAAATCCCCTAGAACAGGGAGGTACCCCGGGTTTAGATGATGATCGCTTCGGGCCTGGATCCTCGACACCTGGCTTGGGTCAACCTAGTCCACTGAGGCATGGCACGACATTCGATGCAGGGGAGGGCTCAGTAGACCACAGTTACTCTCCGGCGCCGACGTTCATGTCGAATGGCGAATTCCAAGGCGGTCAGAGCGGGTATAATTCAGAGATGGAGCAAGGCAATGGCGAGGAACATGTATATGGTGGTGTTCATACTGAAGCGTCATCGCCAGCTTACGTCCCCCAATCACCACAGGGCGAGTATAGTTGGATGGATCCTTCTCGACTAACCGGGCCGGGGCATCACGTAGAGTAATGGACCTGTTTTGTACTCTTCCTTTGTTCTAAACCACTAAAGGCGGTTTACAAACCAATCTTTATAGAGGTACTAAGCATTACTAAAGCAAGAAAGATAAAACTACACGAGTACCAAAATTACAATCAGATTAGGCGTTGCTCCAGTATACATATTCGAATTTGAGGGTATTGGAAAAGAGCCTTTCACCGCATCCAGCCAGGCGGCGGCACGCGGACAGCATAACTACCCCACGCAACAAGTCAACAAAACGTCACACTGAAACTGAAATAAGAAACACGCACCCTACAGTTTCGCCAAGCCCCTTCTCCTTCTCCACGCGTATATCAAAATTCAGTTCGCCAGTCAGTTGGTCCCAGTCCACCTGGCACCAGTTCCGCCGACCCATAATGAATTTTTGCTTGCGTGGCGTGCCATTGGTTTCTGTCTGGAAGATAGGCATCTAGACGCGCGTACATCATCGTCAGGGTCCTCACTCTCATCTTAAATAGCCTAGTAGCCTGAGGTGCATACCATCTCTTCATCTGTTTCGATGTGATGCAGGGTTTTATGCACTTTTGTGGCAAGCGACGAAACCATGGTGATTACACCATTTGGACTGGAAACGACGTCTATTAGGTGTCTCCTAGAAAGAAATAGGAGCTTACGGAGGAGTGTTGACAATTGCACCTGTGGTGTAAAAGTAAATGGGGACGGAAATTAAGATGCCGCAGAAAGAACTATACTGGTCACAATGTTGATCATATAGCGATGATCGACTGCAGGATTAACTTCGGTTCCCTTTTTATGCTTCAGGGTCTTCAACACACCCACCGCCGCACAGTGAACGTCACCGGATAAAAAGGTAATCCTGATTCGCTGCTTCTGGGCAAACCCTTGGAGCTGCTCAATGAGCCAGTTTCGTTCTTTCTGTTGGCAGTAGCAAGTAATCAGTGAAGGAAGAATTAAATGTCAAGCGGAAGACCTTATGGTTGCGAGCAGTCCAATGATCGTTCTATTGAAAATAAACTGTAAGCGGCACCAAACTGTGCGTGCAAAAGGGAGACGCACCAGATCGTCCAGCAACTCCGCCTCGGAATTGAACTTGTTTACAAATCCCGAAAGTCCCAGTGAGCCTGTTTTTCCGATGGCAACTAAGGGATTCAGTTTAGACTCAAGAGCTGTTTCAAGGAACACCATGCGTGGATATGCAATAGGGATACCTGTTTCGTCATGTCAGACAGAAGAGTAAGCGGTAAGCAGAGAAGAAACGCACCAAGTTGTATTATAAGATGTTCAACACTCTGGGGCAGCTGAGCTATCCTCTGGAATACTTTCTGGTATTCCTGAGGACTGCACACCTGTTCCTTCTTTCGTTCAGCTCTATTGGTGGCATTTGTTAGAAGTCACCAGACTCGAGGGAGTGAGAAGATTGAGGGAAGGGAATCAGAAGTCAACAAGAAGAATGAAGACGAACCTGCAATCAAGAAGTAGGATATAACATTGAGGTCCAAGATATGCCAGGAAAGAATGGGAAGGGTTAGCCACGTAGGGACCAATATCCCCAACAATGAATGATTTGTTGACATGTTGCCCCGGATTGTCCGAGATCCCATCCAATTCAGCTAGTCCGGGAAGTCTGTGAGGAGGATTTATGGGACAGAGAGGTATTTCTTACGATTGATAAAACACTGGAAGAGGAGGTAAAAGAAGTATCCTCTGGTACCGATACTGGTGTTGACGAGATAGCACATTAAGTTAAGGAAGGGGGGTTTCCGGAGTAGACTCACGCTCGAAACACTGGTGCCATCTGCAGGGTTTCTGGGTCTGCGTGATTAAGAGGCATTCAGCGTCAAAGACGAAATACAGGAGGAGATTGCACCAACAACTCCCAAAACCGTCAATCTCAGGAGGATCCGTTTGAATTGAGAATTAAGTTAAAGTCTGCAAAGGGACTCACTAAGTCTGTCACAAATGATAGATAGTTCGTGTCAACGTTTTTTTATAGGGTTATAGAGTACTCGCCATGATCATCTGGAAAAATACCATTATCACAAGGAAATGAAAATAGGTAGCTAGAGCGTACCGCACATGTTTATCATCGGGCTAACAAAGGGATTCAATTGACAGGACTTGGGAAAACTGAACTGACACACATCGAACTGTTCGCTCTAGCAAACGCCCCCCTCCTGAATGATTGACAGTAATGATTAAAGTAGTATCGGTCAATGGCAAACGCCATCTCTTCAGTTACTGGATGATTCATCTTTTCCTCCGGCTTCATTTTGATCCAATCCTGCATGGAAGCCTCTCGCATAATGCTGATAATTGTAAATAATATTAGGTATGACTGGGTGACAGCGACACTGACCTATCACAGTAGAGCTGGTCCCCACCTCCCACAAGTGCGTGAAACGGCGTTTCCGAGTGTTTCTCAAGGAGGTCAATCCAGACGGGATCATACCCTGATTCAAATCCCGGTCCGCGAAAGTCGTCTGGATTTATACCGGCTGAGAATCCATTGCACTGTGTAGTATTGGAAGTTTGACATCAAATGAGCGAGTGCAGGATGACGTACGGAATGTGTAGCCCATCTCATATTTTGATTCCTGCCAGGAACAACAAAGTCGAGCTGTTGACCAGCGTTAATGCTATACGTAATCGCCATTTCATGGTCGCCCAGCGGAATTTCGATCAGAAACCGCCAGAACGTAAATGTCCTACTCGGTATGGGTTAGACACGGACCCAGGCGCATAAAGGGAATAAAAGGACCAACGTACCCTCCTTGTCCTCCGTACACCCAGATCTCAAGGCCTGGTACCGACTGGCCGAGTTTAGACGCCTGTCCACTGCTATTTGGGGTATAGTAACTAGTTGGGCTTGGCGATGACGGAAGGATGGTCGAATGGGGATCAGCGGGATGTGGGCCGAGGTCGAAGGAATTGGTTTTTCGTCTTGCATGACCGGAGATCCGGAAGGTAGGGTCCCATTCATAAGTGAGGTGAGGGTGGGGATCGTATATTGAACCGGCATCGGCGGTGACGATAAGGACGGCACCATGCCAAATGCCATGCTCATCAACAGTGTCATATCTGTGCAAGGCGATGATATATGTTGTTACGTGATTAGGATGTTCGAGATGACGCATTCACACCTTAGAAGAGGGCCAACCATGAACTGGTGCAGATAATGAGGTGAGACTTATTTATAACGTAAACAAAGTAGACATACCTGAAGGTGAGGGTTCATACGGGCGACCCTCAACTTTTTTGACCTCTCGACAGCTGTCATGTGTGTCAATTGAGTTGATGTGATCGAAGACTGGCCTGAGGATGCATGACGCTGAGGATGGTCTTTAGGCGGAAGATCGGGAGGAGTGGGAGTAGGGGTATGAGATATATGGAACCCCCCCGCGAAATGTTCACGCATAGGACCTATCTCTGCATCTTGGGTATTTGGAAGGCGGAGAGCATAAAGCTGCTCCTCCTGAGGTAGAAGGATAAGGAAAATCCAAGGAAATTGAATTGAGATGAACCTTCTTAGCACGACGTTGAGCATGCCATCCTGCGTTATCCATGGTGGTTGTGCTAGATGCCTAGCTAGATAGCGTGTGAGTAGACAAGTTGAATGAACTGAATGAAACAGTACTAGACTTGCTTCCAAATATAGAACTGATCGGGTGTTATTTTTGTAATAATAAATAATTACTGATAATTTTTGAACTTGCTTCCGCCATGTTCTTCATCGTAAGTCTTTCTCATCCTCTCATGAACATCTTTAACTTTTCATTCAAGAAAGAGCTAACACACACAATCCTTCTACACCCTTCTTACTTTGGTCCTCGCATGCTCTCATTCCTCGAGTCCAAACTATACGCCGACGTCGAGGGTACATGTTCTGGCCAGTTTGGGTACATCATCGCTGTGGTCTCTATCCTCGATATCGGCAAGGGAATGGTTCTCAGTGGAAGTGGACAGGCCGAGTTTATCACCCGCTATCGGGCCATTGTGTTCAAGCCGTTCAAGGGGGAGGTCGTCGACGGCGTCGTCAACAACGTCAACAAGGTACATATCCTGTGCTTCAATTAGGATAAGTGGTCTCACGAAGGTTGCTGTTCTAGATGGGTTTTTTTGCCGACGTAGGACCATTGACCGTATTCGTATCTCACCAGGCAAGTCTGCTGTCCCTTCTTACCTTCCTGTTGCTAACCTTATTCATTTTCTCTACTAGCTCATACATCCGGATCTCCGCTTCGATCCAAATTCAAACCCTCCATCATTTGCTTCGGATGAACAGGTAGCCTTATCTTACCTCCGCTCACTTTCTATATCCGTTATCCTTGCCTTCATAGATCATCGAAAAAAACACTCGCATACGTCTAAAAATTGTCGGGACACGTGTGGATGCAACGGAAATCGTGCGTATCTCGTCCTTCAAAGTATAATTTGTCATATTGACTACACTGAAAGTTTGCAATTGGAACGATAAAAGAAGATCATCTAGGCGTTATAGATTAATATACCGCTTCCTGTGTTTGTAATACCTTGGGTCCAATGGCAGCGTGTATTTCTAGCGGTTACTTTGAATTTCTCTCCATATCCTTCATAGCACACCAAGCACCCTCTTCACAATCAACTTCCTATCAATGTACGTGGATGTTGTTACATAGAGGTATCGCATTTTTGATGATTTTCTAGAACAAATCCATGCCATTAATATGTCGATACATAACTAAACCATGGCGCTCTTCAAACGGTTCGGGGACCCAGTTGATATCACCATGATTGGTGTCTGACGACGACAGGATGCCACACCGTCATATCTCACCATACACAACTTATGGAAGAATTATCACTCCCTGCTGGGATGTACAGAAACTTGCAGCGTCGCTCGCTCGCCACACTACCATCCTTGTTCCAATGATCTAGGTTCAACTATGCGCGCTGTAATCGAACATACGCAAACACGATGTATGATTAAATTAGTGCGGTAAACTGGCAGTAAACCAAAATTATTACTATTTCCTATCCAACATGCTCAACCACTGTCGTAACAAGTTTCCCGTCCTTCACAACAGTCTTCAACATATCCGGGACAGCTTGTTCCTCAAAGACACCCTCCTCTTCTCCCTCGACCGGCAAGCTCACATTGATCGAGCTACATTTCGCCGTCGTGATCTCAGCCCCAAGACTGTCCTTGGACAAATATATCTGTCCCGAATCAGTGTTGTCAAGTTGGATCATCGGTGCATAACCCGTAATCTGCAGTACGAATGACGGGGCGCGTGTCACCGAAATTGAGGCGATGACAGACTCCACCAGTACAGATGTGTTTTGGGAGTTGGCTGTAAAACAGTCATGAACATCACAAGTCTAACAGAACAATGTTGGTTCTTACCGATAGTGACAGCGTTGACCTTGCCTTTGATTACGATCGTGCAGTTCTTGCAGGAATAGATGTTTACACTCTGATTCATCTCGACATTTTCGACAACCAACGAGCGTTCATTTTCTTGGTATTCCTATAAGAAAACGCAAATAGTTTCATGTTGAATATGAAAATAACAATGGAGACGACGCACAATAGCCCATCTGGTTCCTTCCAGAGCAAATTTGGAAGGCTTTTTACCCGCCAACGCATGAGGTTTAGAAGGCTTGATAGGTTTCTTGCCCACTAAGAAAAAGAAGATTAATACGTTGATAAAACGGATAGCAGATGTTGCAATGCACAGGTAGGCGACCCTGGAGAGGTAACTACAGGACCGGTAGCCCTCAAATTTGGGTTCTTATGGGTCATCTCGCTCTTGTCGACCTTGCGCAGGCCCTTGGTTACCTCTTCCCCGCGGTTCAGTTCCGCAAAGACTGCAGCGGCACCACCCGTACCACCAGAAGGTGCTGCAGCCGGCACGGGCGGCGGCGGGGGTGGAGGCGGTGGTGGTAGAGCAGCACCAGCACTGGTTGCATCATGATAGGCCTCGACAGTGATTCCCTGGAAGGTTTGTTAAAAAGAATCTGCATATCGGTGAAAGCAGCCGTACCTTTGGATTCCAACTCACACCTGTAGTGTGATACTCCATTACGTACTTACGCATCTCCTCCAAGATCGCTACAAATGATTTGACCCATTCGACGTGTTTTGGATCTCTTAGGTAAATTCCAAGAAGCACATCAGTGTCCACAATGAAACCTGTCTGACCAACGAAAGACATACTTCGACTTGAACTCCTGTATAACTTTATTTCCATAATACTGAGCAGAATCTTTCATCTCGGCGATATACGGTCCAGGCTTTGCCTAGTCGCCCTGGAGTCAATTCTGCCAGCTAGGCCACGCCAACAAAGCACAAACCTGGACGACCCATCCAACGGAGGGCCCGGCTGCCCCAATGAACGACAGATGAACAAACCAATCTCTATCCCTCCGGCCTGCTTCCGGCGCGCGTGAAATCGCCTCTATATCAGCGAGAAGCGGGGATAGCAGAGAGTCAACGGTCTTCGTGTCTGGCTTTTGGCAGGATGAGCTGAGCTGGATAAATTCGCGCAGGTCTTGGAACTGTTTCTCCACCAGCACTACCTGCTCAACGTGTCGTTGTCAGTTGACCCATCGTGTTCACAAAGAGAGAGATCATGACTTACGATCTCAATCACAGACGCGCCAGCAAATGATTTTGTGAGTTCTATGAATGGTTTGAGCTTTCCATTCACAACAGCCTCATCAAAAGCGGCCACGGTCTTGGTATCCTCGATGACAGCCGCAGCAGATGCGGGGGGAGGTGGTGGTGGTGGTGGTGGCGGCGGCGGCGGAGGGGGGGCTGGTGTAGGTGTAGACTCTAATGCATATGGTTCCGATGCTGGAGGTCCAGCTGTTCCTTCCTTTCTCGCTTCGACAGCTTGGAGATTGGCAATATCCTCGATACGCGAAGTAGCTGCCTCAAGGCTAATGAGAATTTGATTGTTAGTGAATCAGTGCAAACCAGATATTCTGTGGTACAAACCGCTTGATTATAGTTGCAAGGGAATGAAGACCTCCAGACATGTTTGATATACGTTAAACACAACGAAGGGCTGGGGCAAGGTATAATATTTGTATTGTATGGTGACAACAAATAAGCCATATACTAGTAAATAATTCGACAACGTTCAATCACTCCTCGTCGTTGTCACTCATGCTCTCTTGCCCTCTAGCCTTTTTCTTGGCTTTTTTCTTGCGTCTACGTTCCCTTTCCCGTTGTTTTGCTCTCTGGAACTCTCCTTTAGACAAACCAGGATTCAGTATCTTGTCCAACTGTCCATCTCACACATAAGCATAGAAAGGCCCAACAAGGGCGAGAACACAACCTTCTCAACCACAAGCCTACGTGCGAGACGTCTATTCAGGGCCAGCGAACGCGATTCTTGACAAGACACGCGGATGCCAGTGGGTTTGTGAAGAAGCTGTACGTTGTTCTCAGTTTTGTTAATCGATTGACCACCCTAGCGCAGAAATACATGAACATGGCTACATCAAAACCGCAGTCGGGAATAATGCATACCGGTCCGCTTCCTATTGGAAACGCATGAACAACAAATATAATCAACATCGCAGTGACATACCTCGTACGAAAGACTCCTCAAGATCTTCTTCACGCAGTTCGGGTACAACGCGTTGTCTATGTGCTCTCTTTAACGCGGAAAAATGAAGGGATGGATGAGAAGGCGAGACATCAGGTGGAACAGCATCTGTAGCGGAGCTGGGAGTTAGCTTTGCCTTCAGAGTTGGGGCAAAAGTAACGAGATGGCTACACACGTTTGTTGTAGCTGACTATTCTTCTCCCTTTTCCGCATGCTCCTACTAGACTTTTCGGTGGGAATAACATTTTTTATCGTGTCATTTGATCCCAACTCTGTATCCTTTGTTATTCGCAGCCCTTTATAACGTTCAGGAGAACCATCAGCGCCAGGCCGTTATTCGAGAAAACCATGCTTACTCCACCTATCCTGTTCCTCGCTCCGGCCTACTGACTCTGGAACTTTGATGGCTTGCACGATATTCCTCCTCAGGACATCAGCGATTTCTCTTGCCAATTGTACATGTTGTTCGTAGGCTGCCGGGTCGGTTACTGCCCGTGCGTCGATGGCATCAGCTCTCATCTTCGCGTGGAAAGCTTTGGTAGTAAAAATTCAGGTCAGTCATGGCATGGTAGTTGGGCAATGAATGTTGAACCTTTCAGGACATGGTCATCGCCTGGCCATAAAAACATGTCATGTATAGCTGGGGAGGCCTTTGCGGGTAACCGACTTACCTGCAAATGTAGATGAAGAGGCGCGATAGAGGTTTCGATATGCCGATCTCGCTGAGGCCCTCAGTGCTGGAGATATCGACATTGAGTACTGAGGCTTAACCTAATAGAGAGCTACTCAAAAGAAAGCAACCAAATAAAAGGACATGTGACTGCGTAAGTGGTCCGGATCGGATCAAATCTGTCATTGGCCTGCCAAATGCACAAGCTACTATTGGAAGTATTCTGGCACCGAGAAATGCAGTAAGCTGAGGATATGGGGTGATGTACAGAGAGATGGCAAGGCAGAACAAGAGAAGGGGCAGATGATAAAAAGCTCTAGTCAATTTCTTGTCCGTCGATCCAGACCTGTGTCGTTGAGTGTCGTTGACGTAGGCGGATATACAAACATTGTAAACGTGAAGCCAGCATAGATGCTTGTCATCACACGGTCTTGAGTGGTCTAACCTCCTGCATCCCATCTTTTACTAAATACACAAGATGCAAGCCTCTGTACCTCTGATCAAAACGGACCAATAGGAGTGATAGGTTCGTTCACATTTCTGCAGTGTCAAACGTGGAAGTTCTCTCTGGCTGAACGGCGCCCATGATGCCATTGCAGGATAGCTAGGAATTCTCTGGAAAGACAAGCATGAACTTATTACTCTTGCGCAAAGTATGAGAAAAGCTCCAAGTTGTATGGGTATCCCGGGTATTGTTGTTCTTCATATTTTCAATTTGACGACGACACATGCGTGCTGCAATGAATTGTTTTTACTTAGCAAGGTGGAATTCCTCCATCGGAGGCGAGTGACTACTGGCCAGAGCGTTACAGGTACTGTGACCGCTCCTGTTTAGTGGCAATGTGTCTGAAGGATAAAGGGCCGGAGTCAGGTTGTCAGTGCCGGAATCATCTGAAGGGTGCGCTCTGACAATATCTGCTCCCAGACTTATCTATTCGAGTCCTTGAATTGAGCGTCGACGGAGGGCGAAACCGAGTCAGGGTGACTTTGTTGACTGAGACGCGACAGGCCACGTGATGTAACGCGATCGTGTTTATATAAATAGGCAAGCGAGGAGTGTTTATCACACCGCCCCTTTTTCAACCAAGGTTGACTTTCACCACCACCCCGCCGACATCGCAATCCCGACATCTTTCGCCACTCCGCCTCTGGCTCGACACTCACCTACGCCACATAATCAGCGACTTACCACTCCTCAACAATGTCAGTCAAGAAACCAGCCGCAGTGAAACCTGCATCCAAGAAGACCGCCAGGGCCGCAGCTACTCATCCACCCTGGGTTGAGATGATTAAGGTGCGTGTATTGCTTTCCACGCTGTGTATGCTTTCCCTTCTGCACCGCCTGGGGCATGTACCTGCCGGTTAGTAGGTGTGGCAAGGCGCAGGATATTTTTTGTCCCTAAGCACTGTACCAATTGTGTGACAATCGCACACCATTTCCTGCACCGCGATCCTCTTACTATCACTTTCACTCCCGTTACGGAATACTAACGGTGGCATTAGGAATGTATCGCGGTCAACAAGGATGACGCTCGACATGGGGTTTCCCGCCCGCAGATCAAGAAGTACTTATCAATCTGTTTATGCTCGGCACTACATTAACAAGCAGTCTAGATATGTTGAAACCGAGTACAAACTAGAAATCGGCACTGCACAAAACACACAACTAGCGAAAGCGTTGTCAACGGGAACCGAGAAAGGCATCTTCGTTCTTCCCAAGGGTGGGTAATAAGCTTAGTATGTTACCTGCCGAACCAGCCGCTGAAATCGTTTCTAGGTCCCTCCGGGCGCGTCAAGCTAGCGCCCAAAGCCAAGCCAGCAGACACATCAGCCACAAAAGAGGTAACGCACTATAGGAAGTGCGAATGCCTGACTTAATCGTTTATGTTACAGAATAAGCCCGCCACCAAGCCCAAGGCCACTACTGCGAAACCTAAAGCCGGGAAGGCCGCCCCAACAAAAACAACCACCACCAAGTCCAGAGCCACTGCAACGAAGCCTGCGGCAGCTAAGAAACCCACTACGTCCAGGACAGCTACGGCCAAGAAGGCTCCCGCCCCGAAGAAAGCACTTGCGGGCAAGGCGAAGACTACGACAGCAAAGAAAACAACAACAATTAAGCGGGGCGCCGCGAAGAAGGTGGGTTTGGTGTGCCATTCAGATATCTCTTCGTTACTCACCAAGTCCCTTGTTCAGGTCGTCACAGGCACCACTGCTCCTGCCAAAGCTAAAGCCGCAGCAAGGAAGGCCCCGGCCAAGAGGACAGTAGCCAAACCTGCAGCAAAGTCATCACCGAGGAAGAAGGTAAATTAACCTTGTTTTACGCTAGATGGTGACCTTCGACTAAATTCCTTTTGCAGCCGACCAAGAGGTCTTAAATTTACTTGTTTCTCTTGTTATTTGTATCTGTCCATCTTTATCATTTCCCTCCTATATCTTTCCCGCTCCTACAACCTAACAGCTTCATCGTTCCTATTCCCTAGTATGTGTTGTGGTCTCGTTTATTTTCTCTATTTCTTTGCAATTTGGTACATGTGTAAATTATTCCCGCGATGGTGTACTTCCGTTCAATCTTTGCAGCTATAGCCTACAACACTTGTATGGTAATAGGGGTGAGATAATGACTTATTATTCATATTTGTCTTGTTCTTTGTACTACTTCTGTCACTTACATTGCATGTCGCGTCGCGTCGTTCTAGTCACATGATGTTCAATGGCATGCACGTGGCTCACCCAAGTTTCTGGTTTGGTTAATTACACCAAGTTCGGTCGGACGGTGTATTAAGTAGCGCCGCGCGATCATGTCTGCGTCTTCCCATTTCCCTCATTCCCAGTCAATTCGATACCCTTCTTCCTCCAACGTACGACCTTCGTCCCGCTCAGCGTATCCATCTTTCCTCTCGTTCCGAGATTCCCTCCTTTTGCAGCTGAAGTGGGCGTTACGAGGCTTCTACGATGCATTTCGTTGGAATATTGTAATCTCGATGGTCGCTGGGTGAGCCCGATCACAAATGAACATATTCGTTTTCTTGAACCCCCATCAGAGATGCCGAAATCAGGGCTAATATGTATAAGTCGCTGTTACTCAACTCCTTATCGTTAGCCTCCATCTACACGTTCGATTTGCTTCTACTACCTCTTGTGCAGGACCAACAAAAATGGTTCCACCGTAATATTGGGTGGTTTTACCAAGTCCTATGGCTCTTGCCCGTTGTTGGTGTGGCTTTCTACTTGAACGTGGGTTGTGCTGTGAAATGCAACGAGGCGTATCACGATATTTGTAATCTCCTGTCACTTACATATCTCATGTCGACAGAGTTCTTGGTGCCATATCATAGCCAAAAGGACATATACCCTGCAGCATGGTGCCCAAGCCGCCGCGCAACCCGTGACATATAACGGGATGGTGACAGCAATCGCCACTTCTGCGTACAGAGTCGTGATGGTTTTCACCTCTGTTGCGGTATCGTTTGCATTGCAGAATATACCATACGTTGGGCCTGCAAGTGGATTCATCTTCATGTGCTGGGTCGATGCGTGAGTGGTTATTGAATCGTGGTGAACGACGTGTTGATAAGGCAGGACAGATATTACTGTTTCGAGTACGTGCATGGATGTATATCTCGCAGCTCGGGTGCATGACCGGTGTCGATGGTTGTATAGGTTTGTGTGGATGGCTCGTGGAATGTCATTGTCTCGTAGAATTCGGCATCTCGAAGAAAGATGGGCCTACTACTTCGCATTCGGTTCGACGGCTTTTCTGCTCAGGCTTCTCCTGCTTACTTTTTTTCTATGTTCAGGCCTGCCATCAACGGCTATTTGTACCTGGGGATCAGGGCTTGCCAATGCCGCGATTTTTGCGCTTATCTTTCCCGCGGTATGAGGTGTCGAAATTTCCAGCAGTCAACAAATTGATCTGGTTTGCAGTTCGTCATTTTAGCAATGTACGCCCAGCCTATGCCAGTCGACCCTTACAGTCCACTCCCGCCAAACCGACAGGAGGATTCCATTCGGCATCCTTCGCCTTATGTGCCTATCCGTCTGCCTGTATTCGCCATAGTGATGTGGTTAAACGATATGATTGTAAAAGTTATTAGTCTGGGTGGTGGGGGACCATCCAGGAAAGGAACTGGGCGTAGCGAGGTGACTGAAACTATGGAGGAGGGTGGAGGCGTAGGTGGAGCACCGTTACGCCCAATAAGAAACCGCGTTAACATTGCGAGAAGGGCAGACTAAGGGGCGTAGAAGAATTTTCTGCTCCGATATCATTCCGCATATGCCTATATAATTCTGCATATATGTCAATAATGTAGGGATTATAATCCCTCAACCAAAACCTGCCCATTCTATGGACATGTATGATACATTCTTTTCCTTATCATCCCATCCACAAAGTAAGTGTGCCTTCTTCGTGGCGGTTCCCAGCCGACCATGTGCAACAATTTCCATGGGGCGCAGTGAGGAAGTTGGTGACTCTAGTATGGAAGCAGCGAAATGCGAGTGGTACCGTAATGGATCACCTGCATGACAAGGTTAGGTGAAGTTCGTATAACGGGATAAACACAAGGATAGACCAGGATAGACCAAATAATCCCCTCCGAACTTGATGCCCCCACCTATAAAATACCCTTGCTCCCATAAGTCTCTGAACACGCCGCATCTAGCTCGTTCTTGGAGGGTGGAAGGATAGTCCCACACGCCAACTACTTTAGCCGCCTCAATCGTCGCGTAGGCGTTTGCATCGGGGTCGTACCATTCTAGTTCAGATGAGGCAGCGGGAATGACTACGGTATGAGGCATCGAGGCCGTAGCTGACTGAAGGCCTGATTCGCCTGGCGTGTTGTGCGATACAGAATCAGACTCGGGAACTAGAAGTGGGGTAGGGGATTCGGAAATGGCAGCTGCCTCGGCAACTTTAGCTGCTTGCGCAAGCCTTTTTTCTTCTCGTGCGCGTCGTTTTTGAAGTGCTTCTTCAGACATCGAACGGCTGTTGACTGACCCGTTCTCCTTGGCACTTTTAGCTTCAGCCAACGCTATCTGATTCTTGATGTCTTCCTGTTGCTCAGCGTTCCATTTTTGTATTTGCTCAATGCGAGGTTCTGGGTGGGCTCTAGGGTCGTCGATCAGAATTGCTAATTCTGTGAGTTTATGAGTCAATTGATCTCGAGGTGAAGGGAATGGTGTGAACCATTCTCAACAAGCAACACCACTTCTTCTGGCATCAGTAGTAGAGGTACACCCAAGAAAACATTTTGCTGGGATAGATGTGGAAGTGTTCCAACTAATATGCCACATATGTGGTGCTTGGAACGAATTATTGCGATATCTGTCCTTCATCAGGACAAGAGCTTCTAGCGCACAAAGAAGAGGGACGGCACCGTCTACATCCCAAACATAAGCTTTCTTATTTGCTATTCGAAGTGGTATGAGTCGTTCAGTGGTCATAAACTCGAGGGAGAGAAGGGGAGGACTCCGGATCTTGAAAGTGTTGATTGACAAATATAAATACGAAGTCGAGATTGGAAATTAGATAACTCTCAAGTTACTTCCCTACCATAGGCCCATAGCGGCATTCGCGGAAATGGCAGCGAATATTCAGGATGTAATTATGCTTTTTGGAGACTCTATCACTCAGGGTGGTTGGGAACCAGACCGGAACGGGTTCGGACAGCGTCTTTCTCGTGAGTACTTGGTTTCTGATCGCTGATAATGCGATTACTTTGGCCAATATCAAACCCAGATGTTTATGCAAGAAAGCTCGATGTACTGAATCGGGGATTATCTGGGTATAACACTAACTGGGCCTTGCCGGTGCTTGAACAGGTACGTGTTACTGATGTTCACAAACTCTATGGAACTAAACTACTCTGTCAGTGCCTTGCACCAAAGAGAGATAAGCCTCATGTTCCCGAAATACGTATACTAGCAATCTGGTTCGGGGCCAATGATGCATGCATTAAGCCATCACGGCAACATGTTCCTCTCAACACGTTTACTTCCAACCTGGAGAAGTTTGTGGACTTGGTTCATTCACCTGAATCGGTGTACTATTCGCCATCGACTCGGATTGTGCTCATGTCCCCACCGCCAGTAAATACCTATCAAAGAGCGGCAGATTTGGCCTCACGGCCTGTGCCGCTTGCACTGGACCGTGACTTCGAGACAACTAGGGCATACGCCAATGCCGTCAAAGGAGTTGCTCAAGCTAAACGGGTAGCCTTTGTGGACATATGGACGGAGATTTGGCAGGCAGCCGGAGAACAGGAGAGGGCATTGGATAGGTATTTGATTGATGGTCTCCACCCGAACGCAGAGGGCTTCAGGGTGATTATGTGTTCCAGATTGCTTCACTACGATTTACTTACCAGTGCTTGTCTATATAGGTTACATATGAAGTCTTGATGAAGACGATCGCCCAAAAATATCCTGAGGTGCACCCTGACAACTTGCCATTTGTGTTTCCTCCATGGCTTCAGATCGTGGAAGCACAATAGAAGGCGGTATGAAAATTGGTTCAGGGGTTATGATTGCAAATACTGTAAAGGATGGGCCGTATACAATTGATATATACCCTGGATAGACTTTTGAAAGAGGTTGGTAAGTAAAGGACGAAAAAATGGCGCTTACCAAATTCGGGACAAAGGAAAGGCTGAAAAAATTGTGATTTGTCATAACACGGTCACGTGTCAAGTTGAACATTGACCAAATAAGAAGGAAGTTGGGTCTCTTGCAGTCTTTCGCTCACGACCCATACGTCTGACTACGAGTACGACGACACGAACATAACCGGCTCATCTTCAGCTATCTGGACACACCCCTCTTTTGTATTTTCAACAAGAATTCACCCATCTGGAATCCAGAATCGCACGCAAGTGGCTAATTTTGGCAGGGGGAAGTTTATTGGACCTACAAGTGTCCACAAGTCTGGTTTGCTTTCCGTTTTTGCCCAAGACGTGAGAATAATCCCTCCAACGTCAAATAGTTTCAACGTTCTACAGGAGCTTGCTAACGCTGTCTGTTATTTTCAGGCGCGGCCTCCTCCGTCAACACATTCATTTCTTTTCAAAGTTCTTTTCAAGGTCTGTTTTCCTTTGTTCTCCAAGTTTTCGGCAGTCTGCGGAGGGACATATGTTGCTCATTGAACCACATCTCATACCGTCATGTGTCGCTCACCATCTTGGGTAGACAATGGACCTGATGGGCCCCAATCTTGATCATTCCGTTCCGACATTCTAAGCATTGACTTCCTTTGTTTCTAGGCTGCTGTTTATATATAAACTCAGTTAGTTTCGTTGTTACCTTCCAAGCTTCCGAAACGCTGGTCTGTACTATACTTCTTTCCTGGGTATTTGCCCTTCGTTTCATCACTGACTTGTACCAATTTCTGTACCTACCATTCTCTCTGTAACACCAACACTGCCACCATTACACCTGTACCAACATCCGTCGTTCGCCAACAACCGTGCCACCGATTTACTGTAAACCAACCAACGTCGTCTTCACGATCGCTGCGACATCACAACTACGACTATCAACATGTTCCTGGATCGGCTTATAGATTCACAGCAACCTCGCAAAAGACAGAGGAGAGATTGCACAACTAATTTAGCTTCTGAAATGGCTTTCTTCGCTCCATCTTCAACTTCACAATTTCTTCAACCACCACCTGCTCCTTCGCGCAAGAAGAGCCACCTTACATTGCGCGATGAAGTTGACGAATTTCTTTCCTCCGATCTCGAGATATCGTTTGCCTCGACAGTTTCACTCCATTCTCCCCCTCACGACCCGATCTCTTTGACGCCTGACCACGGATACGCGGAACCCATGGATATTTCTCCTGCTCCAGCACATATTCCAGTTATATCAAAATTGCCGCTAGAAAGGAGCTCAGGAAATCTTAGTCTCAAGCCGTATGCCCGCCCACGAGCCTTCACCAGCGCGGCTCGACTGTTTGGGAACGATATTAGCAATGGACTTATGCCCAGTCCTACACTAATGCAAGAATCGAAGCCTGCCGGTTCGGTCCAGTCAAAAAAGATTCAGCGCTCTGCCTTGCCCACCGAATGGCTCAAGCATACTCAAATGCCACCCCAGTCCGCGGTAAGTTTCTGAACAGTTTTGAACGAGATACAGGTTGGCTGACAAGCTATTGATTACCTCTCTCCTATCTATTCTATCCCTATTTCGTCACTGTCAGCCAACGCGAAAACCTTCATTTCCCTCAGATGATGCAATGGACATCGATACATCTTTTATTGCTGGACCAAGGGCTGACGACTATTCATTCCCTCTCGTTCCTCACTCCGCCGCACCTACCGTTACAGGCTTTAACAACCTCTTCTACGACACAATGTCCCCCCGTCGGTCGTTTGACTCCCCTGCTGGCCCAGTGCCCAAGAAACGTCGTTCGCTCTCTCCCGTTTCCCCCATTTCCCCTGAAGCCCCTCGTGTCTTCCAGCACGAGAATTCTTCCTCACCCATGCTCCCCTCCCCCTCACAGCAGAAGATGGAGCGAGTAGGGCGTGAGCCTCTATTATCTCGGCTTAACAAGCCAACCTTACAAGGTTTAGGGGCCCCATCGTCAAGTTTATTGAAACGTCCTCGTCGGCCTGCCCTATCCGCCGTGGTCCGTCCTTCTGATGCCC